>ML783744.1:5625-18963 GCA_009831015.1 Picea engelmannii
CAATGATAACCTGAGGATAAAAAACCCTCGGTGAAAGGAACTCTCCCAGTGAACCGATGCCAAGGTAACTGACCTAGACATGACTCATGCAGACCTATTACATTATTAACCCACGCAGGGGTGCGGAATTTCCAAGTACAAAATAAGTGATGGGCCAAACACAGCCCTGTAGAACCAAAGATCTTCAATAATACTGCATCTAATGATGCATCGCTTCATGGCACATGAGTTGACCACCGGTGTCAAATGGGCGGTCAACAGGCCCCAATAGCCACCCACCTTCTTAGCAAACAATGGCCTTTGCATAGAGAGAAACAAAGTATACAAATGGGAAAGCCAATGGAAGCTTTCACCTTTCAAGCTTCATCTAGGGATCTTCTAGGGCTTGTTATCGCACAGTTTGTAGTTAAGGTAAAAGACGGATGAAAGGAGGGAAAACTGGCGTAACTGAGACTATCCCACCACTGTCACCTCAATGGGATAGCTTTTTCTGTTTAGGGAGGTAAGGCCCAAGGGAGACGTCCCCGGTGACCTGGGATTTTGAGAAGGCAAAGGCTTGAAAGGCTAAGTATAATAGTCATCCTCACAAGTCACCATCGATCAGAAAGTCTCAGCTAATCAGCCAATAAAGATAAGTAATAACCAAACAATGTACCTACATGAGACAAAGCAACAAAGAAACTATATATGTGCAAGCTTCGTTGTTGGTTAGTACTTCATATAATCATGGACTTCTGATATAAAACAATTGATAAACAATATTAATGAAGCAAGTCAATGATGTATAATGGCAATGATTATAATATGTCACTTCACAATAAATGCTAGTGGCAATCAATGTAACAATATCAACACTTTAGAAACAACACCTTAGCCAATCATTCAATTGCTTTAAAGATAAAATAAATGCTGCATAGAGATGTTTATAGCATGAATAGATGACGGCAGCAATAGGGTTAGCGATTGTTAGTCTAGGCTAGGGTTAGACGGATTAGTAGTTGTTCAAAGTAGTTGGTTGTTTGAAGTTGTGACCAAGGTACTCAAATAATGGAGGTCTTACATCAGTGCTTTATTAAGGAAAATGGAGTCAAAAAGGGCTACAAATGTTGAAAGGTCGTGATCATAGTGATAGGGCTAGAGACAAGAGGGTTTGATGTTGAAATGTTGCTAAAGCAAGGCTTCAACAAGTCAAACCCTAGGGGAGACGGCTCACTAAGGTGTAGATGACCTAGGCCATAGTGCGTCTTCCTCCTCCTCTAGCTCAAAAGACAAATTAAAACGGCTAGCTTGAGCAAGAAATGATATGGCTGAAGACAAGAGTGTTAAATGTTGAGGTGTTGCTAAAGCAAAGCCTCAACAATGAAACCCTAGGGGAGAAAGGCTCACTAAGGTGTAGAAACCCTAGGCCTTAGTGTTTTCTCCTCCTTCATCTCATTGACAAGAAATAAACGGCTAGCTTGAGTGATAGATGCTATGGCTAAGGACAAGAGGGTTTGATGATGAAGTGTTGTTAAGGCAAGGCTTCATCAATCAAACCCTAGGGAAAACGACTCACTAAGGTGTAGAAACCCTAGGCCTTAGTGCATTTTCTCCTTCCTTGGCTCAAAGACAAGGTAAAAAACGGCTAGGCTAGAAGAATAGAGGTAGAGTGTTGCTATGGCAAGGCTCTATCTAACTTCAGCAAATTAAATGGCTCTTAACTTAGTAGGGACATGAGACAAGGACACCAACATGTGCTTGTCACCTAGGGTTTAATCCAACAAATTATAATAACAAAATGCAAGTAAACAACACCATAACCATTCAATAAAGAAGTGTTTTGCAGAAATTCACTTACATTAACCAAGAATTCATGTAGCCAAACCCTAGTTGTAAACCTTCCACCAAGAGAAATGCCAAAAATAACCAAAACAAGCCTCCTTCAACAAGTGTGCCTTAAAATTTCAGCCAAAACCCTAGAAGAGGGGCAAATTTCAGACCTCACCAAGTGGTGAGTGAAAGATGATGAAAATATGAGTGAAAACCCTCAATATATACCATACCAATGACCTTAATTAAAATTTAGGTCATCAAAAGGCCAACAAGGCCAAAATACACAATAATATTGTTTTGCATTAAAATGTCATAATGAAACCCTAATCAAGCAAAAAGTAAGACGTCATGCCCGTTCTAGGGTGACGTTAGCCCTTTTCAGGGCAGCATAGGCCTCCTGGAGCAAAATGTTATCCCTCCTTGGGCCTCTCCAAGCTGCCACACGTGCCACACTGCCATAACTGCCTCCCCAAAACGTCAACAATGTTGGATGACGTCATGGGCATGCTGGGTGACATTATGGGCCTTCCAAGGCCAACGTTCCAGTGGAGAGGGCACAACCCCCCTAGGTAAGGCTCTACCAGGGTGCCTCTGTGGAACGTCCTCCTCTTCTCCAATGCAAACCCCTCTGTCCTGTCTTTGCCCCCTGCTGGGGTCTCAGCATCCATCTGGTGGGCTCTTCAACCCCATGGAGGTTCGAACTAATCATCTCCCCATGTGTACCTGTCCGTCGAGTATGATCCTGCACATCAACAAATACGCCCTCCATGGGCTCATAAGTCATAGGGATCATAGCAATGTCAGTCACATCTAATCATCAGTATTATTAAACATGTGCATAAAACCCCTTTTACCCAATCAAGTGCTCAAAGACATTATACAGATCTGCAAGGCAAGTTTGGAGGAAGTGATAGGGCTTCCTATTGGGTTAGTGTCCACTGGAAAAGGGATGTTTCCGGAAGAGATTAAATCTAAGTCATGTAAATGGGTGAGCTGGATAAGGGATGTCCTGACAAGGGGTGCAGTGAAAGCAGGGAAATGCAGGGCTTACCTGTGGGTGCCTTTATAGAAGGCGAGCTGCACCTGTCCTGGATGCAAAGGTTTCCAAGCCCATTCATGACTTTTATTCTTTATTCTTTATTGCTTTTTCTTCAAGAAGCTAATCAGGGCACACTGCCCTGGCATGGTGACCAGTGGTGGCAATGTTACACACAAGCACTTTCACGGAGATAAGAAAGTTGGCTCGTGATGAGACCCCCTTTCTCTTGGCCATGCAACCAAGAGCCACTACCTTGGCGTGGTAACCAACTGCTAGTAGTGTCATACCGCTAGGTTCCCATGGACCTAATAGGCTGGCTCGTGATGAGACCCCCTATCCTCTGATTAGGTCTTGTTTTATTATTTTTAACGGTCCCTCTTGTTTCTTGCTAAGAAGCCTTTTACTGCTTTCTCGGGGATCCCTGGGTGAAGCATCTCGAGGTTTTAATTTTAGGCTTTTATCTTTTGCCAACTGCTTTTACCTTCTGGGCCTTTAGCCCCTTCTTACCACAAGGCAAGGTGCAACCCTTAAATGATTGGCCAACCCAATTCCTGGACCAATATAATGGGATGGATGAGAGGGAAACAAGATGGAAAGTGGTAAGTATGATGGGAGCGGACGATGACTTTTCAGAAACCCCCCCCAGTGGCAACTCAAAACCTATGGGCATAAGATTACTAGGGCATCCTATCATTTCCCCCAGACATGGTCAAGTGGATAAGTATAAGATCCAAGCACCCGTTAGAAACAAAAAGAACTAGATGCACATATTCAAAGGTTTTGAGGATCAGAGGGACACATACCATGATACCCGGACTCATTACCTCATGGAGCAAGAACCATCTTTGATACAGGACCAAGTCGGGGTGATGGATGTTGCTGCTGCTGACAAAGTGGAGGTGTTGAAAGGAAGAAAAGATGGGCCCTCTAGGGCCATGCTCAAGTCGATCTGGCTCTCGGTACTCCATGTCTAAGACCTGCAGGCCTCGAGACATAATCTCCTTAGTTGTCCCTAAAAGTGGGGATAACAGGGCTTATGGAGTCTCAAATGCATTAAACTTGAAGATTGATCTAGGTGAAACAAAAGAGGTAGAGTCTAAACCCTAAGGTGCAAGCATGTTTGGGCCTTAGGCTTTAGACTTTGAGGAAGAAGGTACCTAGGGTGCAAGCACGTTTGGGCCCTAGGTGTTGTTTTTCCCTTCTTCTAGCTTCACTTAGGTCAAGGATCAAATGTCTAGCATTAAAACCCTAAAGTGCAAGCACTTTTGTGTTAGAGCATAATCCTAACTTCCCTTGGTGTATTGCTTGTCTTAGGCTCCTAGACCTTGGTTAATGCATCCCAATGCATTTTTCCTCACTTGATTTAACCTTCTAGAGAGGGTAGGTGACACTTTCCTTGTTTTTAGGGAGTTTTCCTTAAATTTAGGGATATGTCCCCTATGACATGAAGTTAATCTTGAGTTCTCTAATTAGAACTCCACTTAGTGACTCCTTTCCAACCTCCATGCAAAGTTTAAAACCATAAAGGAAGGAGAGCACACTTCCTCCTTAAATCAAGGAAATTGTCCCTTCATTTTAGGGATTTATCCCCTTTCTTTAGTAAACTTGCTTTATTTAGCTAATCAATTATGGATAAGCTTTATTTAGCTAATCAGTTATGGATAAGCACACTTTTTAGCCTATCATACTCATGTTAGGTGTGGATTATCTATTTTAGAGGTTTAGGCATGTGCTTTAGCTATTTTTGCACTGCTTTTGTTATTTTAGTGGCAGTTGCTATTATTAGTGACAAGATCAATTCCTCTCTATATATTGAATTGATCTCATTGTAATTTTCAACATATTGTGAATACATTCATTTTTGTGGAGTAAATTCTTCTCTAGCTCTCTCTTCTTTGTTTACTTGCAAATTCACTGGATTAGTATTATTTTTCTCATCAAATTCTAGATCTCTCGGGTCTCAGAATTTTACATGGTATCAGAGCATCAGGGAATCTGAGGGAGAGATATACTAGTTTTATTTACAGGTGAAAGATCATCAAAGGAGGCAGCAAAAATCAATAGATCAATACCTTCAGCCCAAGCCTGCTGTCCTAACTCCATTCAACTACTTTGAATGGAAAGCCAAGATCACCCTTGCTCTCCGAAGCAAAGGTCTCTACCGGATAACAATGGGTGCGGAAGTTGAGCCAACGAATGTTGTGGAGAAGGCAAAGTATTTCAATCGAATGGTTGAAGACTTTGGGCTGATATGTCTCTCCATATCAAGAGACTTGATGTTCCATGTCGACACCGCATCATCCCCCAATGAGGTCTGGACCAAGTTGGAATAGTTGCTCAGTAAACAGGATGAACTTCGAGCCTACAGTTTGGAGAACGAGCTCATAGGTTTGAATCCGTCAAATTTTGATTCTTTGCAAGAGTATTTTACAAAATTTAAATCTCTTTTAGTTCAGCTTAAAGATTGCAAAGTAGAGAAAAAGGATGAGCAACTCATCCTTTTCATTCTCTCAAAACTAGGTCCCAATTATTCATTTTTTGTTTCCTCGTTTCATGCTTCAAAATTAACAACTCCAAAGTGGAAAATGCCCTCTTTAGATGATTTTATTGAAGCACTAACTCGAGAGCAGGCGAAATTAGTTTCCATGGGCTCCATAAAGGGCTCTAGAGATCATGCTCTTGCAGCAAACGAAGCAAGCAAACCGAATTTCAAAAATCGGAAAAATGGAAAGGAAAAAACCCCGAGTCTAGAAAGGAAAAGTTCTCGAAACCGACGGATGAATCTTCTTCAGATCACAAAGGGAAGAAGAAAAAGGAAAGATCTAAATGCAGCTATTGTCAAAAAGGTTATCATCCTGAAGATTCTTGTATGAGGAAAACTATAGATGAGATGGCGAAGATGCTACAGCAAAACAATCTCATGGTCCCGACAAATGCAAGGAAAAAGGATGAAGAAAAACCGACTGAAGGAAGAGGAAAAGCTCGCGATTGTCATGCTTTGATGGTTGTCACATCCTCCCCATCCACTTGGATCCTTGATTCAGGTGCTTCGAATCATATGGCTACAAAGAAAGAATCATTCTCGTCCATCGAAGAGTGCACAAGACCTTGTATTCTCATGGGAGACGACACACTGATTGAGGTATGTGGTAAAGGCATAGTTTCTTTGGAAGGGGGCTATTTTGATAATGTGTTGCATGTCCCCTCGCCGTCCATGAGCTTGCTTTCCATATATCAAATCACACATTCAGGGTCTGGAAGAAAGGTCGAATTCTATCTAGATTAAGTGAAGATTTTGGACTTAAAAACAGGGTCCCGGGTAGCTCACGGTGTTGCAGATATCACTCTCGGTTGTATTCCTTCTCTCATTTCATTCCCAAATCTGTATGTACAACATTTTTGACTCATACTAATGGAGAAGACATCTTTTACAGGTACTTGCATCAACTCAACAAAGAAGACATGGTAACCAGTTTGCCTCAAATCAAATTTTCCAATGGGATCTGTTAGGGTTGCATTCTTAGTAAGCATCCCAAGCAAAAATTTGACAAAGGACAAGCATGGAGGGCATCCTCACTTCTTCAGCTGATTCATAGTGATGTCATGGGACCCTTCCTCGAACCCTCAATCAACAAATATTGGTATGTACTCACTTTTATCGGCAACTAATCTCACTTCACATGGGTGTATTTTTTGACATTGAAATCTCAAGTTTTTCAATATTTTAAAGAATTTAAAGCACTCATTGAGAATCAGTTTGAGGGAAGGATTAAGATCCTTCGCAATGATAATGGAGGTGAGTATGTTAACAAATATATGCAACAACTTTGTTCCAAAGCGGGCATCGAGATCCAACATACAGTGCCTTACACACTGCAGCAGAACGGTGTTGCCGAGAGAAAGAACCGGACACTGAAAGAGATGGAAAATTGCATGCTACAGTCGAAATCATTGGCTCTGAAGCTATGGGCTGAAGCCATAAATTGTGCTGCATACATTCAGAACCATGTTCCTCACAAATCACTGAAGGGAATCACTCCTTTCGAAGCTTGGTGCGGTAAGAAACCAAAAGTCTCTCATTTCATAATTTTTGGTTGTTGTGCATGGGCCCATATTCCATCTGATAAACGAAGGGTACTAGAGCCTCAAAGTGTTGAATGCATATTTGTTGGATACCCTGAAGGTGTCAAAGGTTATAGGCTGCTACAAACTTCTACTGATTCACTTTTCATTGAGCGAAGTGTGAAGTTCGAAGAGGGTCCACTACATGGAGTTTCAGATCATCCTGCTGAGGATTTTTTGGATGAAACAGTTGAAGAGGGTTTTGATGCTCATCTGAGAACTTCAGATAATGATGATGAGCATGTATTTGGATCAGATTCAGAGGTTGATGAGCAGGTCATGGCTGCTCCGGATCCCCTACCAGTCTCGGCCAAAAAGACTTTGCATGATGCCGGTGAACTAGTCGGCAATCCGGTGGATCCGAGGACTAGATCACAGTTTTTCGAGGCCCCCGCTGCCTTGGCTGCCACAGAGAAGTTGTTGCCCATACATTGCTATATGTCACTTGCAGCAAATCCACATTCATATACAGAGGCCACGGGAAACACATCCTGGGAAGCTGCTATGGATGAGGACTAGAGTGCTCTCATGGAACCAAACTTGGGATTTGGTTCCACTTCCAAAAGGAAGAAAGCTTGTTCGATGCAGATGGATATTTTGGACAAAGATAGCTGCAAATGGTGAGATCAGTAAGTATAAAGCTTGGCTTGTTGCTAAAGGTTACTCTCAGGTACATGGCATTGATTATACCGAGACTTTTGCACCAATTGCAAAAATGGACTCCATCAGGCTAGTTTTGGCCATTGCGGCTTCTCGACACTGGGAAGTTCATCACATGGATGCGAAGAGTGTTTTTCTTCACGGAGATCTGAAGGAGGAGATATATATGGAGCAGCAGCAAGGGTATGTTCATGACTCTTCTCTTGTATGCAGGTTAAAGAAATCATTATATGGGCTCAAACAGGCTCCTCGAGCTTGGTATGAAAAAATGGATTCTTTTCTTCTTTCTTAGGGATTTCATAGATGTAAATCAGATCTGAATATTTATATGCTTCGCATGATGACTCCCTTTTGTTGATTGTTCTATACGTAGATGACTTATTGATCACAGGGAGTGCTTTATCAGAGATTGCATGGGTTAAGACTGCCTTGCATGATAGATTTTCCATGAGTGATATGGGTTTGTTGCATTATTTTCTTGGTCTTGAGGTATCGCAGTCTACTTCAGGAATCAAGATGGCACAAACCAAGTATGCACTGTGTCTACTTAACAGGTTTCAGATGACAGAGTGTAAGCCAGTTGGTTCACCTTTTCTTTCCGGGGTCAAATTGGAGGATGGAGTGACTACTCCTTTGGTAGACAGTACTCTCTATCGACAGTTGGTAGGGAGCTTATTGTACCTCACACATACCCATCCTGATCTCTCTTATGCAATGAGTGTTGTTTCCAGGTATATGCAGGAGCCCCATGAGCTTCATTGGAAAGTTGCTAAGAGAATCCTTAGGTATGTAAAAGGCACTACCAGTTTTGGTATTTATAATGCAACTGATTGTCCTCTATCTTTGGTCGGGTACACAGATTCAGATTGGGCTGGCGATGGCATAGACCGCAAGTCCACCTCAAGGTATGTATTCAGCTTTGGTTCCGATCCACTTTGTTGGTCAAGCAAGAAGCAGGAAACTATTGCTTTATCCACAGCAGAGGCAGAGTAAAGGGGGGTAGTGAATGCCGCCACACAGTGTATTTGGTTGCAAGGTTTACTTTTTGAGTTTGGGATTCAATATCAGATACCAACTGTCATATTATGTGACAACCTGGGTACCATTAAGATATCCACTGATCCAGTTCAGAGACAGAGAACCAAGCATATCGAGATACACATGCATTACATCTGGGGGTTGATTCATGATCGAGTGATTTCACTACAGTATTGCCCCACTGAGCAGCAGGTTGCAGACATCTTCAACAAATCCTTCACTAAGAAGAAATTCTCTGACTTGCGGGATCTTTTGGTTGTGGTAGAGACAACTGGGTAGACTCTCACAGTTTACTTAGCATTTTTTTATGTCCTCTTTTTTGGGGGGGGTTTCCCATGAGGTTTTCCCTCTTTCCTCGTTTTATGAGGTGTTCATTATTGTATTGAGTACCTAAAATGGCATAGTAGCCGGGACTCACATTTTCCTATTATGTCACTACAGATAGGCTTAAGGGGGGGTGTTAGAGCATAATCCTGACTTTCCTTGGTGTATTACTTGTCTTAGGCACCTAGACCTTGGTTAATGCATCCCAATGCATTTTTCCTCACTTGATTTGACATTCTAGAGAGGGTAGGAGATACTTTCCTTGTTTTTAGGGAGTTCTCCTTAAATTTAGGGATATGTCCCCAATGACATGGAGTTAATCTTGAGTTCTTTAATTAGAACTCCACTTAGTGACTCCTTTCCAACCTCCATGCAAAGTTTAAAACCATAAAGGAAGGAGAGCGCACTTCCTCCTTAAATCAAGGATTTTGTCCCTTCATTTTAGGGATTTAAGCCCTTTCATTAGTAAACTTGCTTTATTTAGCTAATCAATTATGGATAAGCGCACTTTTTAGCCTATCATACTCATGTTAGGTGTGGGTTATCTATTTTAGAGGTTTAGGCATGTGCTTTAGCTATTTTTGCACTGCTTTTGTTATTTTAGTGGCAGTTGCTATTATTAGTGACAAGATCAATTCCTCTCTATATATTGAATTGATCTCATTGTAATTTTCAACATATTGTGAATACATTCATTCATGTGGAGTGAATTCTTTTTTAGCTCTCTCTTCTTTGTTTACTTGCAAATTCATTGGATTAGTACTATTTTTCTCATCGAATTCTAGATCTCTCGAGTCTCATAATTTTACATTTTGGGCCTTAGGCTTTTAACCCTGTTATCCCCTATCCTAGGGATAACTAAGGAGATTATGTCTCAAGGCCCACAGGTCCTAGACATGGAGTACCGAGAGCCATATTGACTTGATCTTGGCCCTCAACTTGGCCCTGGAGGGCCCATCCTTTCTTCTTCAACGCCTCCATTATGTCAGTAGCAGCAACATCCATCCCATTGGCGTAGTTTTGAAGTAGCAGTGCATCTTGCTCCATGAGGTAATGAGTCCGGGTATCATGGTATGTGTCACTCTGATTCTCAAAGCATTTGAATATGTGCATTTAGTTCTCTTTTGCTTCATGATGTTTGCTTGGACATTATGCCTTTTGACCTGTCCATACATGGGGGGTGACAGAATGCCCTAGCAAGTTGGTTCCCTTAGGAGTGAGTTGCCACTGGGTGGGTTTATGAAAGGTCATCGTACATTCCTTCCATACTTATCACTTTTCATCATCTTCCCCCTCATCTATCCCCTACATTGGTTCATGCATTGGGTTTGCCAAGCTAGTAAGGGTTGTACCTTGCATTGTGGGAAGAAGGGGCTAAAGGTCCAGCGGGTAAAAGTAGCTGGCAAAAGTTAAAAGCCAAAGATCAAACCTTGAGATGCTTCACCCAGGGATCCCCGAGAAAGCAATAAAAGGCTTCTTAGCAAGAAAATGGGGCGACCCATAAAAGAAAATAAAACTCAAGACCTAGTTGGTGGATAAGGGGTCTCATCATGAGCCAGCCTATTAGGTCCATGGGCATGTAGCGGTATGACACTACTATTCATCTGGTCACCACGTTAGGGTACTGGCTCTTGGTGGCATAACCAACAGAAAGGGGGTCTCATCATGAGCTAGCCTTCTCATCTCCGTGAAATGCTTGTGGGTAACGCTATCACCACTGGTCACCATGCCAGGGCAGTGTCCTTGTAATGTCCCCCATCTCTTGATGAAGAGGTTTGAGAAGACTTAGTGGCCTAGGCATCCCCACTAGACCATAGTCTCACACTGAGGGGAAAAGTCAACCAAACTAAGGTTATATTCTTAAGTTGACTTAATAAAAAGGTAAAAGGAGTTAAAAGATAACTCAATGAAGAAATAGAAGCATTGGAGGTTGAGTTAGGAGTTAACCCTAGGGGTTAACTTCACTGAATAGGGAAATAGAAGAAAAGTATAAAGAGAAGGCTAGGGCACACCTCTCATTTCATTCTGGATTTTGGTAATTGCTTGTTGATGCTCTTGAGCATACAGTTTTGAGGGTTTTGATATTACAAACCCTAGTGAACAACTCAGTGGTGAAAGATTCCACTCACCTTGTTCCAAGTTTGGTCTCAAGGATGAAATACTCCACCCACACCATTCTACATCTATCATCTTTCCAGCAGGACTAGCAGGGCTGTACCAGTTGAACCAGCAAGGTCGTATCAGCTAGGGTTTTCTTGCAGGGGCGCACCATTTGTGGAAGAAGAGTTCGATCCAGCATCTTGAGGAAGATTGGAAGGGTTTCAGCATTAGGGTTTTGGTTGCAAGCCCTTGCTCATCAGTTTGAGGGTTTCCTTGAGGAGTATCACGTCCCTATCATCCAGTTGCAGGTTGAGACAATTTCATGAAGAAGGGGACGTCTTGTGATTCAGTATTTCTCAGATCTAGGAGGCTAGAGTTTAGATCTGACATTGAAACTTCTCTCAGGTGCTTGTGGCCACCCGACCTATCATTCTAGAGAGTTTCAAGGGATTCAGAGCCCATATTCAGCCAGGCCATACTATTGGCCATATTCAGGGTTTCAGGAGGGCCGTACCAGTCTAGGGTTTCTGCAGTTTGAGGAGGAAGCTTCAGCATTTGAGCTCCATACTTTAGGAGGAGGCTTCTATTGCCTTGATCTATCTTTGGGAGGAGTTTGACAGCATTTGGAGGTCTTCAGCTTCAGGAGGGCCTAACCCTTGGCATCCATTGTCTTCAGCAAACCGTACTAGCTGTCAGCAAGGTCGTACCAGTTGCCTGGGGGTTAGGCTTAAACCCTAGTTTGCAGATTGAGCGTTCATCTTATATTGTTGCCTTTGGGAGACTTGATTTGTATCTTCGGGAGCATTTTGTATGCAACTCTATTATTGTCATGGAAGCGATCTGAAGCTAATCCAGATCTGCTTCTCTCATTGTATCAGGTGCTTGATTTCTTATAATAAAGTTCAGTTATTGCTTGTGTTCATATCTTGTCTTGATGATGATCTTCATATGTTTGCAATAATGCTTGTATAACACGTGGTTGAAACAACTGAATAAACCCTAAGGCCAAAATGTCCAGGCCAACCTGCATACACAACAATTAATAATCAGATCAGTGGTTAGTTAGTGATTCCAAGCAAAAAAATTGGCTTGGGATCATTACAGTGGTATCAGAGCTTTGATCCTCCAAACCTGTGAGTATTAGCGCATGCAGAGGTACAGTGGTATCTTTATGGCCAAAAGGAAGAAGCTGGCAAGTGAAACAGAAGCCGAAATGGAGGGATCAGGAGATGACCGTGAGCCACAAGGCTTGGCTTTCTTGGCAGCCGAATTCAACAAATTCCATCAAACCATAAACCTTACAGAAGGTAACCTGGTCCACCATTTATAGGAAAGCCAGGAGACAAACCAAAGGGGACAAGCCAAAATCACTGAGACCTTGAAGAAGGTAGATGGGAATCTAAGGAAGATTGATGAGAACCAGACTCGGATAACCAAGCTATTGATGAAGATGACTCATCAGGGGAAAAGACCCTAAGCCGTATGGAAACAAAGAGGCTAGTGGATCCCATGGGGAAGTCAGGTATAATCCGGAAAAGGCTCCCAGGTCCTGTTATCGCGCAGTTTGTATTTTAGGTTACAAGGCTAAAGGATAAGGGTCAAACTGGCGTAACAGGAACCTCCCCACCCAATGTCACCTCGATGGGGGGCTCTTTCTATTTAGGGAGGTTAGCCCAGGGGAGACATCCCCGGTAACCTGGGGTTTGAAGAGGCAAAGAGTAAAAGGTCAAAAGTTAAGGTTATCCCTCCTCGCAGGTTACCACCAGTATCAGATATTTCGGCTAATCAGCCAATAAAGAAGTGAAGTCCTTGTTGAGAACACCTGCCCGGAACAAGACAATAACAGCACTATATGTATATTTGCAGGCTATAATTCAAAAGGTTAGTACTTCTTGATTATCTGATTTCATTTAACAAGCAATATAACAGATAAGATGAGGTCAACGTTTTACTAATTAGCCAATGAAAAATCACTAATTCATCAATATCTATCACAAAATGACCAAGCCAACAGTGTTATCAATCAAAATTAGCTCAATAAAAGCCTGACGTCATCATTAATTGCTCAATTACTAGTTAGAAAGCTTGCTGCATCAAGTATGACGTCAGCCTAGGTTAGTAGGGTTAGGGTTAGTTAGGTTTTCAAGAATGAAAGTTTTAAAAGATGATTTTGAACACTACAAGCTCAACGTTGTAAGTCTAACCAGTGCCTTAGGGTGAAATGGAGTCAAAAGCAAGGGCAA
>ML783744.1:67518-78848 GCA_009831015.1 Picea engelmannii
CTGCTTATATACCCACGCAGGGGTGCCCTTTACCAATAGTCATGTCCTTTGAGACATGACCTTTCATTATTAATAATTATTATTTATTAACTATTATGATGTTATGAATATCTATTTATGTATATTTTATGTTCATAACATTGCCTTCCCCTTAAAAAGGCTTTGTCCTCTAAGCATAATCACCGGAAGGCTTCCCTTTGAACTTTTGTTATGGCACACGATGTCTTCTCAAATCTTTTGTGCTTGTAGTTGCGACTCTCGACGAAACATGATGATATAACCTTCGAATACCCAAACTAATGTGTTGCATATTTTGGGGAGTGATCCATCCCAAATCGACTTTCATTGGAAATGTTTGATGATTGATTGTTCCAAGTTGTTGATTTTGTCTTCGTTCTTTTTCAGTGTGGTATTTTATTTGTTGGTAAGAAGAATTGTTTATTTTCCTCTTTTCCTAGTCGTTGGTCAGAAAGACTCTTGTGATTTGGATGATGATAAGGCATCCTAATCTCTTGTGACCTTTCCTTGGAATCATATTCGTTTGATGTTTGTAGTGATCTGTCCACGTAAACATTCTTTTGAATATGACCATTATTTGACTTTGTATTGGTTCCTTTTTCTACTAGTCTTATACTTTACCTTTTATAACTCCTTTGAATATATATATGACTTTTCTCCATAACTCCTTTGAATATATATATATATATATATATTATTTTATTTTTTTTAAAACACCTTTTTATAACTTTTCCTTTCACTTAATAAATAATTGAACCTTTTCACTTTACTTTGAATTTCCCATTTAATAATCCTTTGATATATCGTTTTTGAGTTATACCAAAATGATATGATTTTTTCCTCTCCATACTTATATAACACGTTTATAATCTTTCCTTTTAATTTTTTTTAATTTTAATAAACTTATATCTTTTCAAGTTTATAACTTTTTGCCTTTAAATTTTTTTTTTAACTTTGTTTACTTTTTCCTTTGTATAAAATATATATAAAAAAAATTTACGTTCAATGAAAGCTCCCTTTAGGCTTTTTGCATTATTCTTTTTTCTCAACTTAAAGAAACACTTATAAATCTTGATATTCTCATATTATCTTTTTTATGGCTTAGTTTACTATTTGATGGGTCGCGATTGTTGGGTTGACCGGTGTCGCCCCTATCCACGACTTTTTCCACGACAATAATTAAGTTTGGCAACGGATCAAGGTCTCTGATCAATAATGGTACGGATGACGTCAGGTGTGGTAAGTTGGATAAATACCATGCAATTAATTCCTTTAATCGATGCTTATACCGAAAACTGTACGGAAATGTGGCGTCGGTTGAATGGCACTTGTAGTATATTTTTAAAAATTCATTGTACAGAAATTGACGGTTGAATAAGTTGACCGTTGTACAGACCTGATTGTACGGAATAGAGTATGACTGCATTTGCAAGCGACTATAGTACGGTCTGTACGTCGGACGACTGTGGAATGGACAACTGCGGATGGCAATTTTGATTTTTAAACAGTGACTGTATGGACAACTAACGATATGTAACGATAATAAAGATTTTGGATGGTATGGATTTGCCGTGATTTGGCCGTACAGACTGTACAACAATTGACTGTTAATTAAATATTGTATGGCTGCAATTTTTCACCGTAAGTTATTGAATTTTGATTGTACTGCGTTGGCTGTACGGAACAGTAAATTTTGGGCAGCAGAGGTTCTTTTTGTTTTATTTTATTTTATTTTTTATTTTTATTATTATTTTTTTTAATGTATTTATTCTCTTTTTTTTTATGATATGGCAGCATAATTTTTTTTTCTTAAATTATTCTTTTATGGCCAAAGCCAGTATGGTCAATGGGGATTTCTGGTCAATGACCTAGGTTGGGAGAAACTCCAAAAAAAAAAAAAAAAAATTTAGTGTGACCAAAGGTCAGATTGTGGTCAAGGACCAGATTTAGAGAAACTCTAAAAATTTTGTGTTTGGCTAAAAGCCCAATTATGGTCAAGGACCAAGATAATCAGAGAAACTCTGAATATTTGAATGGCCAAAAGCCGATTTTTGGTCAAAAACCTTGGAATCGAAGAAGCTCTAAAATGAAGGGGTTGGCTAAAAGCCAGCTCAAACAGGGTTTGAGTAAAGTGCGGCCAAGGGCCGGATCAGAACTTGCTCTGATACCAAATGAGACGAACAAAGTTCGCTCACACAAGGATTATCCAAAATATTTGGAATATAACAAAGTAATCCATATAGGACAAATATATATGTAATAAGAATGAATAATAAGATATAGATGATGATTACAATTGAGAAATGAGGGCCTGCTTATATACCCACGCAGGGGTGCCCTTTACCAATAGTCATGTCCTTTGAGACATGGCCTTTCATTATTAATAATTATTATTTATTAACTATTATTATGTTATGAATATCTATTTATGTATATTTTATGTTCATAACAAAAGAGCATGCTCTGACTTGTTCTGCTGGCAAGTCACACACTCACTGACGTGTCTCATAACATCTTGTTTGAGGCCCTTCCATGAGAACCTCTCCCTGATCTGTCTGTAGGTTTTGAAAAACCCATGATGGCCTACTAGTGGTGAATCATGAACTGTTGTGAGGATCTTCTTCTTGAGCCCCGAATCTGGCACCAAGTAGACTCTAACCTTGTAGAATATGACATTGTCAATGACCCTATACCTGTCATCCTGTATCTGTCCATCCATCACCTCACAAGCGAACTTGTTCTTGGAATATTCCACTAACAAGTGGGATTTCCAATCTGCTGAAATCTCCATCAAAGAACAGGTTGCAGGTCTCCTCGATAGTGCATCAACCGCAATGTTCTTCTTCGCCTTAACATACTCTATGTTGAAGTCGAATGCTTGTACCTTCATCACCTATTTCTGTTGGCGCTCACTAAGGTCCTTCTGCTCAAGGAAATACTTCAAGTTGTTGTGATCTGTCTTAACCACGAATTTGCTGCCCACCAAATATTGTCTGAATTTGGTCAAGGCATGCATGATTGCCAACATCTCCTTGTCATAAATGGAGTACAACCTCTCGGGCTGACTGAGCTTCCTGCTCTCGAATACAATGGGGTGTCCTCCCTGCATCAAAACTGCCCTGATACCCTCGCCGGATGTGTCACACTCTAGTACAAATGGCAAGGTGAAGTCTAGTAATGCCAACACTAGACAAGTGCTCATGACTTCATGTGATCAAAGGCTTTTCGTGATTCCTCGGTCCAGATGAAAGCCCCATGCTTGGTAAGATCCGTCAGCAGTGCTCCAAGCTGAGAAAAACCCCAGACGAACCGCCTGTAATAGTTTCACAGCCCGAAGAAACTCCTCAACTCTGTTACGTTCCTAGGCGTTGGCCAGTCTAGAATGGCCCTGATATTTTCCTGGTGCACCTATACCCCTTGTGCACTAATGATATGGCCTAAGTAAAGCAGCTCTGTCATACCGAACTCACACTTGGACTCTTTGGCATATAATGACTGTGCCTTCATGATGCTCAATACCTCATCCAAGTGCCTCATATGCTCCTGCCATGTCTTGTTGTAGACCAAGATGTCGTCGAAGAAAACCAACACTGATTTCTTCAACTGATCCCTGAATATGTGGTTCATGCAAGACTGGAACGTAGCGAGTGCATTGGTTAGCCCAAATGGCATAACCAGGAACTCGAAATGTCCAAAGTGACATCGAAATGTCGTCTTCTCTATGTCCTGCTCTCGGATGCTGATCTGGTGATACCCAGAGCGTAGATCCATCTTTGAGAAGAAAACTGCCCCATGCAATTCATCCATCAACTCGTCAATGCATGGGATAAGATACCGGTTCTTGATGGTTTTCTTCTTCAAGGCTCAGTAATCAATGCACATCCTCATGGTGCCATCCTTCTTCATAACTAAGACAACTGAAGAAGCGAATGGGTTGTTGCTCAGTCTGATGTGTCCCATCGCTAGCAACTCCTTGATTGCCTTCTCTATCTCATCCTTGAACCTCCTAGGATGACGATAGGGGGGGGTGATCATCGGTTTGGCCCCCTCTTCCAACTCAATGGTGTGCGCAAACCCCCTGTCAGGTGGTCTCCCTGGTGGAATCAACTCAAAAACCTGTTGATTTAGTGCCAACAAATTCTTGATCTATGTATGATACTGTTGTCGACCCTCTGAATCCTTCCGCGTAGTGATCAAACACTCGACGACATATGCTACCTCCCCATGTCTGAATATCCTCTCCATCCTCTTGGCTGAAACTGTCCTAGGTGCTCCTGTCGACATACCTCTTAGAACAACCTTCTTCTCGTCATGGTCTTTGAATCCCATCTCCAAGGTCTGGTAATTGGTGGTGATTTTTCCCAAGGTAATCATCCACTAGACTCCCAACACCACATCTGTGTTAGATAGGTCAACCACATAAAATGTGTCTCTCACTGTGTAGTTGCCTAACTTTACCTCCAAGTCTGGGACTCTGTCTAGACACTCCACTGTGTGGCCATCTGCTATTGCAACATCAAACCCCTCAAACTCCTCTGTCTGAAGTGCCCGTCTCGATACTAGTGAAGCGTCGATGAAGTTGTGGGTGGCCCCACCATCTATCAGGGCGATTGCCCATTGCCCCTGAATAGTCCCTCTGATCCGGAGGGTATCATACCTRGGAACACCAGAAAGGGCCGCTATGACTCCTCCCTTTGCTGGTTTCATCCTGTTAGCCTGCTTAGGCGGTTGTGGGACTACTGGAGGATGGGCTCCTGCCGGTGTCGGTGGTTTACAGGGAGGCTGCTCCTCTGTCTGTGCTGACTCCTCCTCTGAGCTAGTGGATCCATTGTCATGCTCCTCCTCCTCACTATCCACACTGTCTACTGCCACCTCAATATAATGAATCTCTCCCTTGCCCATGCACCTGTGACCTAGGACCCAAGGGTCTCTGCAGTTGAAGCAAAGCTTCTTCCTCAGAAGCTCTCGCCTAGTCTCATCATCCAACTTCTCCTTTCCCTTCCGTTCTCTCTGGAATGGCTTCCTGTCTCGATCCTTCTGAGGTACGAAGGGTTTGGAAAAGGTTTTAGTCTTTGGCACTGAGTCTGCCAAATCCCAAGTGTGAAGGATGGCATCCTGCAAGGTGGGAGGCATGTATGCCTTCACCCATCCTCTCAAAGGCCCTGTGAGTCCCTCTGTGAATAGCATGATCAACCAGGGCTCTAATATATCTATCACTGCCACGGCTACCCGCTGAAACTCTGTGATGAATGCCTCTACTATGCCAGTTTGTCTCAACTGGGCTAGATCCCTGAATTGGATCTCGGGATCCCTCCTGTCAAACCTGTCCATGAGCCTCTCCGTGAACTCCCTATAGGAGGTGATGCGACTGTGACCCAATGTCACCAATCCATGATACCACCACTCATGTGCCTCACCCTCCAAGTGTAAGGTCGCGAAACTGATGGCCTCTGTCTCGGTCATCTGATTGAGATTGTAGTATGTGTCTAGCTTCTATACCCAAGCTCTGGCGGTGCATTTGGACGATCCGTCGAAAGAAGGTATGGTGAGTTTACCAACTTTTTGGATGAAATCCATGTTATGCCCCTACTGTTGTTGTAGTCCTCCCTGTGGCTCTCTAGGGCGGTTCCTAAGTCTGAGTCCACAGTACTCGACTAGGGTCATGTCCTGATGGAAGTCACGGCCCAATGCTGCGTACTCCCTCCGATACTCTGCTATGTCCTCTGCATGAGTGGGCGGCCTCTGTGCTATCGGCGGTTGTGCTGCTACCAGGGGTGCCCTCTAGAAACTGGAAAACAAGGGTCTAGGAATCCTACTCGCAGAGGTGTATGTGCGAGTGGGTGACTGGGGTCTACTGCCTGCTCCTGAGTTCCCCTGTGCTACATGCGGGGCTTGTGTGTCCGGGGTGCCCACTCTAGCCAATCTATCAACCACCTATGCCAAGGACTGAGACATGGTCCGCTGACTAGCTAACATATCGTTGATAACCTACATAAAAGTTGTCTCTGGTTCCATGGGGGCCTTTCCACTGCCCTCTGATCGCTCATATCTGTCTCTTAGAATCCTCTACGCCTCGCACTCAGCCTCACGCTCTGCCCTTCTCTCTGCTTCTCTATGTGCCTCTTCATCTTCCTCTGAGCTAGGAGGAAAAGGAGGAAAGTCAGGCTTAGACCTTCTTTCCCTACGCCTATTGTAAATGACATATTCGTCACATACGTGTTCACGACCCTCTGGGTCTTCTGCTGCACTCATCGTCTTTAGTCACAGGCTGGCAGGACTAAAGCTCTGATACCACTGTAATGTTCCTGACTTGGCTAGTCTAGGAAACATTGCTAATGTGTGTGTAGGATTAATCGTTTACAGCATATAAATGATCATACAAATAACAAATGCGACAAAGGACTGCAAAGTTTATATTATGATATCTCTGCGGAGTACAAAGGTCGAATATGGCTAAATAAAATGAATCACTCGGCTAGATAAAAAGACAAAAGGATCTTAGCCAGAGTACAATAAGCAAACTAAATGATAATACCCGATAATAGATGAGCACTACGAGATCAATGGATGAGCTGGAACTATGGCAGCTCGTACGGTAACTGTTGGAAGTCTAGAAAAGTTCGCCCTGGCGGCTATACCTCTCGGAATGGCCTGGAAACAGTCCCAAATGGTGCGCCCTGCTCTAGCTCTCAGGCCTGGTAACTAACCGGCCCCTCTGCTGGTGGCTCTAGACCCCGGATGGATCCCCCTGGGGGAATGCGCCCCTCTCTCACTGGCAAAATGCACCATAGTGATTCCACTGTCGGAATCAGCTGAGATGTATCTCAAAATGATCGCCTTGGTCTACTGGGAAATGGATCGGAAGGGTTTCCCTGAATCTGATCTGATGCTCGCTCGGAAACCCCGAATGTGTCCGCCAAAAGTGTCGCACTTCCAAGTCTGGAAAATGCGCCTCAGATGATTCCTTCGTCGGAGTCTGACAAGGAATCAGGCAAAAGATGCGCCTTGCCTTCCTCTCAACTGGGTCAGAGGGGAATCTTTGAACTCCTCCCGGATGGGACAAGTCGATCCACTTAACCTCCTCAAGAGTTGTGCCCTCACCCTAGATAAGTGCACCCTTGCTGCTGGACCTTGTGTAACTGCTACTGAAGAACGATGGAAGACCTGTGTGATCTTCACGGTGACTAGGGTGTCTCTCAACACCGAAATCAGCCAACTGGTGTCTTCCTCCTAGAATCCACTGAACTATCTCTCCTAAGATGCGCCTCTCTCCTCAATGACAAGTCATAATCTGCATAATAATGAATTAGGTCGCTGACTCTTCTCTTATAGCTTTCCAAAACCCTAATTCACTGCTGAAACCCTAATTCACTGTTGACTTCTAATTTTAGCTCATCTGTTCTATTTTTAGCTCATAATGACTTAAAAGTGCTTTTAACCATTTTTAGCTCAATGTCACTTTCCGAACATAACACCTTTGACTGGAGTGACCTCTAGTAACCTTGTTTACCCCTTTTCTGGCCCTGGCTATAGTCTAACGGGGCAGTTTAGACCATTAAGCCTCCTCTCTGGAACTCCTATTTGGAAGGGGACATTACATACCATATACTCATGCCCACATACCCAATGTACATGCATTCCAGAAACTGGTGCAACATAGTATATAACCAACCCTCACTAGCATTGTAGATGTAGCAGATTGAGAACTGTACTCCATAGAAATAACACTCATCCATGATGATCCTTTGACCTTAATTACCACTCAGCATGACTTGGATGGATTTATACCTGTAAATTCTCAGCAAGAGGTGTAATCACTCTAGAATTCACCCATGATTCAGGATCCTATATTTTTCCCTAGTTGGCACCCCAAGGTTTTTTGTCTGTAAATTCTCAGCAAGAGGTGTAATCACTCTAGAATTCAGCTGTGATTCAGGATCCTATATCTTGCTCTAATTAGGACCCCAGGGTTATTGTCTGACATGAATGTTCATAATTTCCTAGTTATGATTATATTTGCATTATAAATCCTTGAGGCTACCATTTTATTTTTTTTACCAGCATCAATCAGGCATAGATAGATTGCAGACCTTTTGGGTACTCCCAACTCAATATAACTCCATACACTGCTTTAACTTGCCTCATTCATCCTCTTGGTCATCTCAAGATGCTCAAGACACCAGCCTTATTTCCCAGAAATTGGTCCATCTCTTTACCATGATTCAATGCTATGCTACATGCATGGGACAAACAGATTAATTGTCAGCCGCTAGAAAATAAGCTGCACTCTTCCAGAAAATGTTCTTCTCAATTTATTTCCCCAGATCAAGAATCACATTGCAAATTAAGTTGTAACAAATAAGTAATTGAACTGTATTTGCTAACAAATAAAGAGGCCTTGCTTAGAAAAGGGAAATACACAATCAAAGTGGAAAAATGTTTATTTTAACTGGCATCCCATCTTTGCTTGCATTTAGAAAGTAGCCTGGAGAAACAAAAAGGGGCAGGAGAGAGAAAAAATGGCAACTTGGAAGCATACGTAATAAGGAAAACTGTGAATAGAAATCAAGAAGAAACCCAAGTAGATATATATTATAGAGACAATTATCTCTATATCAAGTGGACATGGATAACAATTCTGCCTGTTCCAAGTAAGCAAACAACTTATGCTTTAGCTGACAGCTTGACAGCCTCTTTTCGGCTTAAACGCTAGAAGAGCTGATAGTAGACAAATTTGATGGAATTGGGCTTCTTTATTGTTGTACTTTGAACCCTCACCCATTTTGTTCTTTTGAGCTCTCAAGGATTTGATGGTATCTGTTTCGGCACTCTGTACTATTATTTCTTTCAGTTCTCATGGAGATGCTTTGCACTCCAAATGCTTACTCATTTTTGTAATCGCTTTATAGTACCATTGACCATTTATGGCCACCAGTGGACTTTAATATTTAAATTAAATTAGTGGAAGCCAAAGTTGTGACACAATTTCAAAGACGTTCAACCAATTTAGTGCATGATATCTACAAGATCCAAGTCCCAAAAAAGTTTCAAAGGATTAAATATGCAATAATGCTTGCATCTAATGCTTTATATACACGTAAACAATAGCCTAGTAGAAATGCCCACACCTTAACATATTGTTGAACTTTCTCAGTCGTTGCAATTGGGGGACGCTTTTTTATATGCTCCCTTAGACCAATGAGTGAATGTCTGCAAAACAAGTATGCAAAGTGCTTCAGAAGAAGATATCCCTCTTTTGATTCATGTACTGATTTGTCAAACCATGGGCTGATAACTCACAAGAAAGAGAGAGTTGATTTGCCACAAAGAATCCTCTTTCATTGTAAATTTTGTGTGCTACTTTCGAATTAGTTCTCAAATTCATTCAGAATATTCTTAACACAAGCACTCAGTAATGAATTGTATCAGAGCAACTTTGGTCTGATAGACTGACTTTTGGGAATTAATACGACCCACTTGATTATTAGTATTTAAATAAATTGCATCAGAGCAACTTTTCTCTGATAAACTGACTCTTGGGCATTAATATGAGTCACTTGATTATTGGTATTTTTCCTCTTTAGGATGTCAATGATCAAGAATTGAAAAGATTAGATGTGAATTTACACATTCCTCAATTTAGAAAATTGTTATAAACTGGAAACAACCATCCTTAGAATCGATGTGTGAGAATTTGATAAGAGTGCTGCACAGTGGAGGTTTAGTGACAGTTTGGGCGAGACAAGACAATCGATTTGTTAGAGGAAAGGTATCATTGGCCATCTTTGTGCAGCAAAGTAACCAAATTTTTGGTGAGATGTAAATTATGCCAGATATCTAAAGGTAAAAGTCAGAACATAGGGTTACACACTCCATTGCCAATACCAAAGATAACTTGGGAGGATTTATCCATGGATTTTGTACTAGGCCTGCCTAGAACACACGAGGGCTTGATGCTTTGTTTGTTGTGGTTGACAAATTTTGGAAGATGGCATGCTTCATACCTTGTAAGAAGACCAGTGATGCGACTTATTGCATGAAGTTATTATTAAAGGTGGTAGTGTGCATGCATGGATTGTCGAAGACCATTCCAACAGATCGAGATATGAGGTTCCTAAGTCCTTAGCCATTTTTAGAGGACTTTGTGGAAGAAGCTAGAAACAAAGTTGCAGTACAGTTCACAATATCCCCCACACACAGATGGCCAAACTGAAATGGTAAACAGAAGTTTGGAGAATCCATCGAGGTGTTTAGCTAGAAGTAAGCCAAAAAATTGGGATTTGGTTTTGGCACTAGCAGAATTTGCATACAACAATTATGTGAACAGGTTGACTGGACAATCAACAATTTTAGTTTGTGTATGTACATAATCTGATAGGGGTTGTGGACTTAGTTGATTTTCCAATAGAGATGAATGAGAGCAACAATGTTGAAGCATTCTCAGAGCAGATGAGGGAAGTATATGCACAGGTACAAAACACCTTGAAGCTCAGAAATGAAGAATATAAGGAGCACGCAGATGGACGTCAAAGATATAAGACATTTGGACTTGGTGATTAAGTATGGTACATATGAGGAAGGAGCATTCCCCGAAAGATGCATATAGTAAATTGAATGTAAGGAAGATAGGACCATGTCAGATTAAGAAGAAAATTGGAGAGAGTGCATCCTAAGTGGAACTGCCTAAAGAATTCAACATTTCCTCGATATTCAATGTCTCAGTTTCGTATGAGAATGGAGCAAGCGAAAGAAGATGATGCAGCAAAGGAGGATGCAAAGGTTGATTGGTGCAGCCAAATACCAAAGAAAAATGCAAAAGAGATTAAAGAAGTGTTGGATGTAAAGGTTTTCAGGATGCATGGTGCAACATACAAACAATATTTAGTTAAGAGGAAAAACAGAGCGATAGATACGATAAGACAAGATAAGATAACTTTATTAATGTCTAACAGATGACCATAAATAGGTCAATGGGACTGCAAGTACATCACTAAGAGAATACAAAGTGGGAGCGCAAAACGTTGCTCCTAGAAAAACATGATAAAATCAAATCTAACCTAAGCTAAGAAGATCCAAATTCTAAAACCTAACAACATGGATCAAGGAAACAAAGTGATAATGCAGATACACGCAAGTACTACAGAGAACTAAAGACCAAAAACAATGAAGCTCTGTTGCCATCCTTATACACACTTGCAAACGTGAGCTAAGTCCTGCTCACTTAGTGTGTCCTCGGAGGCACAATGCCTAGGTTCAAAGTCCACGCTGTCACTTTGACTTGAACCTCTTCCGTCTAGGCTAACTCCTAGGGA
>ML783744.1:81058-92149 GCA_009831015.1 Picea engelmannii
CATATGTTTGTAAGAACACAAATACTTGTAGATCTTCCCAAAATCCTCCAAAGCGTTTCTTTCTATTATCCAATGGGAAGAGGTTGTGACAACTAATTGCCACAAACCCTTCAAGAACAAAACCAGTGAAGAAATACGGCAATGATGAGAGAGATAGAGAGAATGGGATGGTGAGAAACTAGTAGCATAACAGTGCAATAATGAAAGGTGAGTAAAGAGTGAGTGAGAGGTCTCTTAAATAGCATGAGAGGCTAAGGAGACCCCTCTTGGATCTTCGACATGTGTCAAACATCCAAGGGAAGGGACAACTCAAGGAGAAAAACAACCAATGGGAGAAGAGGCTTTTAGGTTGAGTGAGAAAGGAAAGAAAGGTGAAAGGATGGGGATAAAGCAAGCAAAGAGGGGGCGAATTGGGCAAGAGGAGACCCACGCATGCTCTAAAGGAGTTCACTCTTTGAAATGTGATGTTTCCCTCTCCACGTGAGACATTCCAAAAAGGAATAATGTTAAAGCGTGAGTTGGAAAGGAGAGGCCGTGAGGGTGAGGCAGCGTGAGTTATGGAGGGAAAAGCATGGGGAGGTCCCACGCATGAACCAAAGGTAAGTTTCCACTTTAGATGTGAAGTTTCCAAGCTTTACGTGAGGACTCACGTGAGGGAAAGTGTGAGGTGTGAGGGACGTGGAGGAGTGTGTGTGGGGGAGTATGAGTGTCACACTCCAAAAGGGACGTGGAGTGGATGAAGGGGGGTGCATGAGCTTGAGTGAGGGCGTGAGGTAGCTTAGTAAAACGTGAGAGGTGACTTGGAAGGTGAGGTGGGGTGTGTGAGTGGGAAAAGGGACCCACGATCCACTTAAAAGAAAGTTCTAAAACAAACGTATGTACGTGAGGGGGAAAACGTGAGGTAAGGGGGACGTAAGGTAAGTGGATAGGAGGGGACGTGGAATGGGAGAGGGGAATAAGCAAGGAGGGGCGCACCTCATGAGGAGGGGCCCATAACTCCTTTAATATGAGTTATTACATAAAACTATGAATTAAATCACAATTAAAACTCACGTGGGGAGGGTGTACGTACCATCACATGGGAAAAGAAATTAAAGTTTAATTTTAATTAAAAGGGGGTTTAAATTTAAAAGGGTAGGAAAGGGTAGGAATAGGTAGGTGGGGTCCTCTCTTCAACATTTGCCACTTACTTCACTTGATTTGGTCCATTATTACACAAATTACATTTTCCCATGTTCTGGGTTTGGCAATTAAAACCGCCATTTTCCCGAAAAAACTCCTATGCGGACAAACAACCTAGCAAAACATGTCCGACTGAGCTGAAACTTGGTCCACAGGTGCAGGGGGTCTCATTAGCTTTCTTTTGAGTACAAATACCCCTATTGCAAATCCCAGGACCTAAGTTTTACATTAAATACCCAGAATTAATTAATTAATTAATTCGGACCCTTAAAAAAAACCTAGCTATACTTGACGGAATTCCGCGAAATTTCGCGTGCTGTCTCACATGGTCATTTACAACATTCCTAAACACTAGCTACCTAAGAATAACTTCATTAGAACGCCTTTCGCCACTTTGGAGGATTTATTGGGTGGGAGTGAAAAACTCAAGGGAGATTAACCCGGCTGGTTAGGCCACATTAACCTCCTGAGGATAAAAAACACTCAGCGAAAGGAACTCTCCTAATGAAGAAACCCTAAGGCAATTGACCTAACATGATCCATGTAGACTTATTATAATATTAACCCACGTAGGGGTGCGGTAATCCCGCTTACAAAATTTGTGTTGGAGGCAAAAATTGCCTAGTAGAACCAAACTGTCTTCGACATACTAGCATCTGATGATGCATTACTTCATGGCACATGGAGTTGACCTCCTAGTTGAATAGGCGGTCAACAAGCTCCAAGGAGGGATGTCTCGCTTGGGGGGCGATCAACATCCCCCAATGCTATCTCTCCTATCATCAAAAGACCGAAGGGAAGAAACTCATGATATATTACTGGTTGGAGGATCTGGGAGAGAAAGAAAATATGGTATGAGGTATATTGCATTGTCTGGATGCAATACCTTTTGGTTGAGCCCTAAAGGAGGTATGCTAACTGCTAGTGCAGCGTGAGCTATCCCGGGATCTGAGGTGTGTTAATTTTCTTTGAACCTAGCAATGGAAAATAATTCCGAATAAAACAACTTTATTGAATAGATGCACAGCTAGGTTACTTAACCAAATAAATCAGTGAAAGCAAATAAAATGGAAACCATAACACATTGCACAAAGATTTCTGGGTAAATTACCCCCTGGAAAAAAACCCGAAGGGAAAACCAGATCTGTGAGATTTATTATTATTATTATTATGGGCTCTGTTATCCCCTAGCTTAGGGATAACTAAGGAGATCGTATCTCGAGGCCCACAGGTTCCACACATAGAGTGTTGAGAGTCGGACGAACTAAGCATAGCCCCGGGGCGGCCCTCTTTTCTTCAAGTACAGTCCACATATCGCCAACAGCAGCGTCCATCACACTAGCCTGGTCCTGAGGTGGCAGTGGGTCTTGCTCCATAAGGTAATGAGTCTGAGTATCATGGTATGTATCACTCTGATTTTTGAAGCACTTGAACATGTTGTATTGAATCCTTATTCATTTCATGGTGTTTGCTTGGAAATTATGCTCTTTGCCTTGTTTAAACCTGGGAGGGTGACAGTGCCCTAGTAAGTTGATTTCCCTTTAGGATGGGTTGCTATTGGGTGGGTCTTTGAAGAGTCATCATCCGTTCCCTCCATACTTACCACTTTCCGTCTTTATTCCTTCCATCTCCTCCCCATCTTTTGGGCATTGGGATTGGCTACACTAGGAAAGGTTGTACCTTACCTTGTGGGAAGAAGGGGCTAAAGCCCCAGAGGGTAAAAGTAGCTGGCAAGAGTTAAAATCCATTTTGAAACCTTCGAGATGCTTCGCCCAGGGATACCTGAGAAAGCAGTGAAAAGCTTCTCAGTAAGAAAAGGGGACCCACAAGAGAACATGAACACTCAAGGTATTAGTTGATGGATAGGAGGTCTCATCACGAGCCGTCCTATTATGACCATGGACATGTAGCAGTATGACATTACCACCTATCTCGTCACCAAGCCAAGGTAATGGCTCTTGGTTGCGTAGCCAAGAGAAAGGGGGTCTCATAACGAGCCAGCCTTCGAGCCAGCCTTCTCATTTCCGTGAACAGATTTGTGGATGACACTGTCACCTCTGGTCACCAAGCCAGGACAGTGGCCCTCAACTATTCCCTTGTAACACAAGAGAAAAAGATCAAAAGAAAGAAAGCTAAGAATAAATGGAAATGAATGGGATAGGAAACAATTGCATCCATGACAAGGTGCAGCTCACCCTCCACAAAGGCACCCATAGGTAAGACTATACATTTCCCTGTTATCACATGCACCCTGTTAGAACATATATAATCCTAAACTTTGAGCTTTACATTCTTCACTTCATGAAAATATAATCCTTCCCAAAGTGGTAACTCAGAAATTAATTTTCGAAATTTAAATCGAATTCATTTCTGGTTAATTGGTAATAAGGCGCGCATGATATCCGCCGTTGATAAAGTTTCCCTGTTTGATCGAACGATCCTAATTTCTCCAGAGTTTTGGGAGCCGCCTAATTATTAAAAAAACAAATCGCTAAAGGCCGCTTTGGAGCTTCGAGCATTTCGATAAGTCTTCACGATTAAAGTCCCGAAACCCGAAAGTGTTCGTTATCACTTTTCATAAACCTTTAAAGGACATGAGTCATAGTACACGTGTATCTTTTGAGTCTTCCCTGGGTTGACACGTGGCACCTATTTCTGACATTTTCGTTTGAAGATTCATACGATTCTAAGTGACACGTGGCACCTCCCGGTTCGCGACACGCCATCCATAATGATGTAATCTTCGACATGTCACTACGGGAGATGACCCTTCGGAAATATAACAAAGAGATAATTCGCAAATCCACGAAGCACTAAAATGCCGAAGTATTAAATTTTAATTAATTAAGTTAAACTTGGTTAAGAGATAATTAACGACTTCGCACTTCGGGGTTCGAACATTTACCCTTCATCATATCTTAAAATCTCCGAAGTCCGAATTTCCGAAGCACTGGAAGATAACTATGATTAATTAAAACTTAAAAGCAATTATCAGATAATTAATCATTTCGAAGTTTCGAGTTTCGGGGATTTCTTCTCGAGCTACATTTAAAAAACCCGAGGTCCGAATATCCGAAGCACTTGAAGTTAAACATGATTAATTAATATTTTAAAACAGATTATCTCGTGATTAACGTTTCGCGGATTTGCGATTCGGAAAATTTCAACTCTGTTTCATCCAAAACTCCCGAACACAAACTGTCGAATATTAATGGCATTTATGACTAATTAACGGTAATGATTCAAACGTAGAGTGTGGATCGCCAGGAAGATATTTCCATTAAAGTAAATAAATCTTTTGTCAGTAAACTATACTCGAATCAATGCATCTGATGTGAATAAGAATACTTCGATTTTGAATTTCATTTTCACCTTTCGCAAAGTAGCAAGTTTTATCCGACTGAGAAGCTCACGCAATTCCTCTGCAACAGGTAACCTCGTTCTGTTCTCTCGATATCATGGCACCACGGAAGATGATGAAGAAGAATGATGAAGCTGGTGCAATTTTGAATCCGAATGCGGACGTTCTGTCAGATAACATGCCGCGTGCTATAGACACTATGAAATCTTGGACACAGGTGTTCAAGGTTCTAGAGCATGAGATTATAAACTGTCCAGAAGATTCCAGTGAGGAATTAGACGACACTCATGAAGCTAAACTCAGATATATAGCTCAATCAGAGCTACACAAGGTGGCTACGCGACCGAGACTCATGCCGTATAACGACATGATAGGTTGGGCCTTGGAGAACATTGACATCCAAACCAGGAGCATTACCAACTACCAGAAAGTTATCGTTGGCTCGTTCCGACCAGAACACCTCCAAGTAATGTATAAGCTATCTCCCGAGCCTAAATATACTTACAATACTGCATTTATGTTAGAGTTCGAGCAACAGGAATGCATACAATATGGCAAAAGTTATCCCGATATAATCAAAACCTAGTGGGGGCACACAAAGAAGTTCAAGGCTGACGCTCATGGCGTGTATGCCACAGCGTCGTTAGACACTCACATGATTTACGTAACTATGATGCTCTGTAGACTGTTCGGGAAGAAGAGTCCTACTCATTTCCCAGTGGAGTGGGTATCAATTATGCATGAGGTGGCCGAGGGCTACACATTTAATTGGGCCAAAATTTTATCAAACGACTTGGCCAAAGAAATTACTGAGTACAAATTGGCTAAATCAAAGGGGCATCCCACCCCTTTCTATATGTCTGCGTATATCATGGATGTTATTTGCTTCATAACCCCTTTCCCACTGATGAATTGGAGCTGGACCCCGACCAGCGCAGAACCTATTCACTTCTACCACTCCAAACTGTGGGAGGACAAGGCCAAAGATTGCTTTTACGAAATCTGTCACAATGTAGTGGTCCCTGTCCATATAGCTTTATATGGTTTCCCACCCCCTCAAATTTCAGACAGAATCATGGGAAATCTGAGAAAAATAGCAGATTGGTTCATCGAAGAAAACTTCTCTTACATCAGGGTCTTCAGATGCTCAGTCCCTCCCCATGCTCTCTCGAGATTTTTACCAGACCGGCTAGTATGCCGAGAAATAGCTTATCAAACAGTGACAAGGGGCATTAGCAAGGAGCTGAAAGAAGCCCAGAAAAAGGTATGGCCTACCTTCCCTCTCCAGGTTGGTATGTTTTCACTATTAGACTTTGGTCACTCCAAAGTGGAGGTTGCAGCTTTGGAGGATGTCAAGTTGGTTGACATCGAATTTAAAAGGCATGACCCACACAAAATCGTGGAAAACCACCTGGCCCAATACAACCTGAAGAGATATGTGCATGAAAACTCCCAACATGATGAAATATTCAGGGGAGTCAGGTCTTATGAGGAAGTACTGAACAAATTCCAAACCTTGTCCCCGGATCAAGTGGCCAACTTCCTCAGTTTCCAAAGACACAGAGGAAACAGCTTGTTGACAATACTACAAGGGGAATCGGTAGCCACTTCGCCTGCACAGGGATCTGTACCTCCAGGTTTTGAATCAGGGAACTCTAGTAAACAGGATACTGAGGAAACCCCAAAGGGTTCTGAAGTTTTGATTCAGGAATTGAAGGCTTCATTATCAAGTCCACTAGGCCCTCAGGCAACGACTCAGTTTGAAGCCTTCCTAAAGCAAGGGCAGGATACATCTCCTTCGACACCAGCCACATCTGTTGCCAATACGGCAGAGCAACAACCGTCTACGGAGATCGGTACTCCTATTACGTCATTGACACCTTTGCAGTCTAGTTTCGGAAATCCTAGTTCTGAAGTCATTTTTATAGGTGATCTCACCCCAATTTCACCCGAAGAGATGCCTCCTTCGGACTTCTTCTTCAGCAAGAAACAGAGGGCCATTATCAAACGAGAAACACAGCAGAAGGATGGGGTAATAACCAAAAGGCAAAGGATGTTATATGATGGAAATGATCGCGATGATTCAGAATTCGCGAAGGAAGTGGCAGGTTCATTAGGTGCCTTTGCCACTGCAAATCAGTGGTCTGTAGAAAATTTGGCAGAGAAGCTAAAACAGAAAAACCTATTGGTAGGGAAGTTGCAAGATCAAATATTGACCATGGAACAGACTGTGAAGAATAAGATGAACCAAGACTTTGAACAAATCAGAGCTTATGACAGGCATCAAATTCAACAACAACAAGCTAACCTCGAGGAGCTCCAGCGAAATTCACAGGCCAACAAAGGATTGGTCACTCAAGAAGAAGAGTTAATAAAGCAATTGCAAGCCAGGTTAGACTTGACTGAAGGTACATGAGTAGAGATAGCAGCTTTTCAGATTCAAGCATAGGAGGTAAACGAAAAACTAGAAATGGCCCAGTAAGATCTTTTCATGAAGGTCAATGCTATCCAGAAATTCTACCAAGCAGTAGACCTCGCTCTAAAAGATATCTATATTAAGGAAGGAGAAGCTCACTCAACTCGAACCAAGTTTCAAGAGGCCATCATATTGGCACAGAAAGAAAATGTCCCCGATTTTCCTCAACTTTCCCCCTCTGAACAAATAAGAGGCGATCTGACCCTGAAGGCATGGGAAACAAATTTAGCAGAGAGCAAGAGATTAGCCTGAGAGGTGAAAGACGCTTGTCAAGGAGCGTTATCATCCTTAAACAAGAAACTGATTGATTTTGAGGGAAGCACTATCGCAGAGGCCCTAGGGGAAATCAATATCGAAATGAACCAACATAATTCTAGAAAGAGTAGAGAGGAAACTATGGCAGCCATTCAGGGAACGAGTCAGATTGACCTTCTCAAAATAAACCAATGGTTAGTGAACCCAGCTTCACAGTTCCAGACCTTGACTCAAGAAGTAAAAAGAATCCAGGAAAGACTACCTCAAGTGGAAAAGAAATTATACATTTTCAAGGTGAATGAAACCATTGAGCCATCAAAGATAGTGATGGAATTTTTAGATAGATGCAACCAATGCATCAAACATGGAAAAGCAAGCACAGTGGTGAGCTGATAAGGAAATATCATTGCATTACTGAATTTAGCTGAGGAGACAGATGGCAACAAAGCTACAATGACCAGGACGTTGTGCCAAGTTATCAAGAAGATCAGACGACAGATGTGTCTGGCTCAAAGGAATGAGGAAAGGAAGCGTTTCGGCCAGCAGACGAAGAGATAGAAGAGATTTCCAATGAAGCTCATCATTCTCTATGCACTATTTTCTTATTTCAAATATTTGTTATTTTTAATTATAAGAAGTCCAACCATTTTGAGTTGTGACAGTTTTGTATAAATATATAGATTGAAAATCTATTGAGGGCTACTTCTTGCCGAATGTAATAGAGAAAACTCTCCTTATTGAGTATTAATACAAACGCAGACAAAGATTCCAAATTTTGTTCAGTTTGGGCTATGTGTTTCTTTTGTATTTCCATATCTCAGCATTTCTTATGCAATTCCTAGATAAATGTTTGATTTCAATTTAGTACAACTATTGTAATCGTATTACATTAGTAATTTGTTAATTCAACAGTTTTTCCTCTGCATTTACTGTGAGTAAATCAAGACCTGCAAGTTGTGTGAATTACTATAATTTATACTTTATTCAAGGTTGCGCTACCTATTTTCTTCCACTGCAACAAGGTGAGACTCTTCAGCAATTGATGCCTTGCTTTGTTAAACAGTTTTGTATTTTTCTCTCACACCATTCGATATTACAATTTCGACTCAAACACAAAATACGGCCTCTGTGCTGCCATATTGTTAATTTCATTTTAAGGAATTTTTCTCATATAACTAAGGTAGAAAAATCACTCTTTAAAAACACTCTTTGAACTTTCCGGATGCTTGACATTACTCTTTGAGCCTTAAGTTTAATCTCAAGAACAACATCTTTTTGGCACCGTTGTCGGGGACGGAGAAACGAAATTATTTTTCCCTAGGAAAACGACAAGGTAAGATTCTATCTTTGATAGTGAACAAAGATTGAATACACAAGTAAGGCTTATTTTTATCTTTCACTTGGCGACTCCACCATCGATAAACTGGCATTCGGTCGAAAGAATACCAGAAAGAATCCAAACAATAAGCAGACCACACCTGTATCAGATCCCGAAAGGTTGTTGAAACCAAAAGGATACCTCAAATCGACCACTGCATCAGCAGAATACTTACTATCAGATGAGAAATGAGGAGGTATCGGAATCCAACGCTCAGTTTTCAAAACATTAGTTTTCTCTCTCAAAACAGGTGATGAATTAATAATTGGTTTGATTGAAAATATAAATGAAATTCGAGGTATGAACTCCTATACTTATTGTTCAAGCTAAAATTCTAAATAAATCTTATCAGATATGAACGAGGTTCTACTCATGTAAATATAGTCACCTGATCAAAGATCACAAAAGTATAAATCTGCAGATTAATTCCGAAGCCTCATCTGAATCAAATGAAAATAAAACAAAAATGAAATAAAAAAAAAAAAGGGCTTAAAAAAGAGAAGCTTGATAATCAAGAAGTGAACTTGTGTGGAAATGAGATTCTTTTGCGTCAAACCCCTTGAGTCCTTGTTCTGTTTCATTTTGCCTATCCTCGAGCTTTTACTCTATTCTAGTTTTCACTACCTGTCCTTAAGTCTTCATAGAAAGAAAGAATTTCACCTTGACTCTGAAAACTTAAAAACATATCTTCAAAACAAGATTAGGCAAAAATCTTTATGTTCCTCTAATTTTAACTGAAATAAAGTATGTCTAGGCTAATTCTGATAACTTTAACTCTTCTAACAGATTTTAACTGATTAATTCGCTCAAGGCCAATCCCTGGAAAATAAAAAATCTCCATAAAATCTCCCCTATAGGAAAAGATGTATTGAAGATCGGGAGAGATTTAGTTCAGAGTACAATCAAAAATTGTTGACAGACCTCCACTGTCAAATTTTAAGCAGATATCATCCCTTCTATGATATATACAAATTGATTTCCCCCACTTCAAAAATATAAAAAATATAAGACAGATGGTGAAAGGAAATTCATAAAATGATAGCCCACATCTAGTCCAAGACAAATGGTGAAAGGAAATTCGTAATTCGATTGCCCCCATTTTGTCCAAAAGAGATGATGAAAGGAAATTCATATAATGATTGCCTTCATCTCAATAAAATGCAAAAGTGCTAATTGAAGTGGTGAAAGGAAATTCAATGGGAAATGTAGATAACTTCACCGAGCCACTGGCAATGAAGCAATATCTATGATATCTGTAACGTTGTCATACACGTATATAACATACGTTGGTATCTAGTTCTCTTTCCAGTAATATTTACTTTCTAAACCAACAAGGGATTCCCTAAATAAATTGTTAAAATTACTTAGCCTTGATGCGAACAAAATTGACCAAAGTCTGATATTTCAGTTAAAGTTGTTTTGATTATCTTAAGCAAATCCAAACTCAGTTTCAGGAAAAGGAAATTATTAATAGCCTAACTTGAGATCAATAATTATTTGTGTTTTGAAGGTTTTCTGAGATCTGGTTGAAGCTCAATCTTTCTCTGTATGAGTTTTTTTTTCCAGAGGTGTTTTCCAGAAATGCAATAATGACTCCATTTACCCAATAAAGGCACTTGGTCTACTGTTCTTTCGTGCCTCATAGGGAGACGCGATCCCCAGATCGATGTTAGAGTTTAAGCTATTATTAGGTTTCTTTTCAATTTACTAGATAACCATAGCATAGATAGGATCACTGAGAGAAACACAATCACAAGAGACACATCATTTATCCTCGGAAACCCTCATGGGGGAGAAAACCCAGGAAAAACTTCCTTAATATAGATAGCCAATACAATGCCAAGAGAATAAACCAAACACTACAGAAAATCCTCTCCCAAGTAATGTGCCTCTCTCTCTTCCTTCTTCTTCAACTGCAGCTCCAAACTTGCGCTCTGGATGATCGAATGAGTGAGTGAGTAAATGAGGCGTTGGCCTCCTTTAATTATACAATCTGGCAGGTGCTAAAAGGAAGTGTCTTTTCACTGGCAGGGCCGACTTCTCTTTCTAGGTGGTTAGAACCACTTTAATTTATTCTGGGGACCGACTTCTCATTTTGCATATTACAATTAGGGTTTGACCAATCCGCAAAAGGGGATTTGGTCATTTACAATGCCCGACATGATCAATCCACAAAAGGGGATTGATCTAATGAATAATACATCAATAATAAATAGAATACTCTTTGTAGTTACAATATTTCAACACTCCCCCTTAATAAGAAGGGTATTCTACAACAGCATCAGGCGAGAGAGAGGGTTGTTAATGTTTATGCCATTATTATAGTTCTTTGCATTTCAATAGATAAGAGCAACATAAGAACAAGATCACTGAGAAATACACATTCACAAGAGACACAGCATTTATCCTGGGAAACCCTCTAGGGGAAGAAAACCCAGC
>ML783744.1:138325-153421 GCA_009831015.1 Picea engelmannii
CCTTGGCTTCGCTAGGAGTTGGCCTAGACGGAGGAGTTGAGGATTAGGTGACAGCACCTTAACTCTCACTTGCCCCCAAGGACACACCGAGTGGATTGAAGATTTCTTCCACGTCTCCCAGGTGTGTATAAGGCGGAAACAAGGGACATTACACAAATATGCATTATGGGCAGATAGAATAACTAAGAAGGCTGCAACAGGAAAGAGTCCATTTGACTTGGTTTATGGTATTGATGTTAGATTACCAGTACACCTTAAGCTTCCAGCATATGGTTTACTTCAGGATTTTTCCACAGAAAATGACGCAGTTAAGAACATGATTAATCAGATAATTGAATTAGATGAAAATAGAAGAAAGGCTTATGATCAGAATTGCAAAAATCAGGAAAAGGTTAAAAGGGCATTTGACAAATCAGCAAGGCAGAGGGATTTCATAGTTGGTGATACAGTGTTATTATGGGATAAAGGCAAAGAAAAACCTGGCAAGCATGGCAAGTTTGACAGTTTTTGGTTGGGTCCATATATGATCCGAGAAATAGCAAGTCCTAATTCTTTCCACCTCAGCCATTTGGATGGTGAGCCCATAAATATCCCAAGGAATGGGAAACAACTCAAGCTATCTTTCAAATGATGAGCAACTTGATGTCCAAAGGGGCACCCTCTGTAACGTATCTCTAACCTTCTCCCTTTGATTCTTTCAGTTTTGCATTTATTTCATTTATGTATGTTGTTCATTGTATAGTCATTTTCATTTGTATTATTGTTGTCAATAGCATTTCATTTATTGATTATTGTTTTTATATATGTATTTATGTTGGATATTGGTGAGCACCTTGTTTTGTAGATTCTGAGGTTCTCGCATGCTCTCATCCCAAAGAGATCGAACATACGTCTCCATGTGGAGCCAGATGTTGACCACCTATTTCGACTAGGGGGTCAACATCATATACCATTAAGATATGTACGTAGTGGTACAACCAGTTTGAAGACTTTTGGTTCAACAGGGCAAATTTTGCCCCCGACACATCTTTCTATGTACTTGGAATGTTTGCTCCCCTGCGTGGGATAATATAGTAATATGCTAGCATGAGTCATTTTTTGTCTACTTACCTAGGACTTTATCATTAGGGAAGTCATTTCATCGAGTGTTTTTTTTCCTCAGGTAATCAATCTTGCTTAACTACAATTTTAATTATCCTTGAGTTTTTCACTCACATAAGTTCTCCAAAGTGGTGAAAGGTGTTCTAATGATCGAGCCCTATGGATGACTAAGGTTTAGAAGTGTTGTAAATGACCATGCTAGACATCTCCTAGAGCCTTGCGGAATCCCGTTAAGTTTTGATAGGATTTTTTAAATAATTAAAATTCCCGCAAACTAGGGATTTTTAATTATTTTTTATGTAAAATGTAAAAAAGTGGTCCTTGGGGATTTTGTATAGGGGTATGAGTACTCAAAACAAATGGGTTATGAACCCCTACACCCGTGAACCAAGTTTCAGCTCATTTGGACAAGTTTTGCTAGGCCATTGTCCATAAGAAGTCCACGTCCGTAAAAAATCAGCAAATAATTGGCTAAATTAAAATAGCCAAATTTTGTAAAAGTGATTAAAGTCATGGGAGAGAGTGGGAAAAGGATTCCTAATGTATTTCCTAAGTTGGGAAAATGATTTTCCACTTAGAGGAACCCCCCTTGCTAAGCCAACAACCTCAAGTTGTCATTTCCTAAGAAGAGGGGCGCCCCCCTTGCTCATGAAAGCATGGGAAATTAAAAATAATGCAAGAGGGCCCCCAAAACTTTGGGTTTACCCCCCTTTGACCCTAAAATCATTTTTGATGAGTGGGAAAGGTGTTTTCCCGACTCACCCCTCAAGCCTCACCCACCTCACTAACCCTAAAAGTGTGCCCCCCTTGAAGAGACACTCCCCCCTTGGATGTGTGATACATGGAGCTCATCCAAGAAGGGTCTCTCCTCCTCCTCAACTATAAAAGAGTGTCTCCCCTCCTCATTTCAGAATGAATTCTTAGAGCAAGTCTATTATGCCAAAATTTCTCCCATTCTTTCCCCTCTCTCTCTCTCATGTTCTCATTGTAAATCTTGCTACAAGTATTTGTAGCAACATTTTGTGGATAATAAAGGAAGCTTTGGAGGATATATTGTGTGCATTGGGAGTCTTCTTGATGCTCTTCATGGTGTTCTTGTGAGGTGATACTGTGCATTTTATTTCTTGCATTTTTTTGTATTCACTAGTTTAACTTGGAGACCCAAGCAAAGTATTTTACTAGGGAATAATTAGTAGTAGTATTACTATTAGTTTTGTGGTAGCTTCTTTCAAGACAAGCAAAGTATTTTGCATGCTTTTTTAGATGCTCTCACCTCCTTGTGTCTTGTGTAGCAAAAGATACACATATTTGCATGTCACTGGAGGATTGGAGGAGTGATTTTCAGAGTGGGAAACTCACTCATTCAATAAACAAAATTTTCCATTGTTTTCCTCTTCTTGTATCCACCATTTTCCTTTCTTTCATAAGCACTTATTTGCTCTAGAATGGTCATTAAAAACTCACTTTTATTTTCAGATTTCTCTACTTAAATTTGTGTTTCATTGGGCTAATAAAAGTTAACAAGATCTTTGGTGTTTGTAGCATTTTCTAGCAAATATACCTTGTTGATTTTTATGCAGATGTTCAACAACAAGAAGGAGGTGCTACTTGTTTTGAGCCCCCAAGGCACTAAAAAGGCTTTCTAAAGTTGGAATATCAAATCCCCTCTTATCTTCATCTTCTTAAGTATTGTAAGCAACCCAAGAGAGTCTCTTGGGCTTGCCTTCTCTTAAAGAAAGATAAAAATCTGATATTGTAATAATTTAGGAAATATTGCCCACACCTTGCAAAGAGATTGGCCTAAGCCATCCTTGCAAAATCGTGAAGGCTAGAGTTAGATTTATTTTTCTTGCATTTCTTTTATTACACCCACCTTGGCCAAAATGGTAGGCTAGTCCTTCACTTGTGCCATTGTTGTGGGGTTGTTCTTTAAATTTCCAAGTAATTTTAATTCTTTTATTACACCCACCTTGGCCGAAACAGTAGGCTTGTCCTCCACTTGTGCCATTGTTGTGGGGTTGTTTTTGCTTTCTTGTCATTTAAATTCTTTTATTACACCCACCTTGGCCAAAACGGTAGGCTAGTCCTCCACTTGTGCCATTGTTGTGGGGTTGCTTTTGCTTTCAAGTCATTTAAATTATTGCAAAAGCAATCATATGTGTACTCCATATTTGCCCTGTATTCTCTCCCCTTGCCACTTTGTGGATCTTGGGTGACAAGAAAGGGCAAAGGATTGGGAGGTTAGTTTAATTAGGCACCCAAAATTTTATTGCTTCAACCACCAAAAAGGGTGACTTGGGAGGCTACAAGGGGTGTAAGTCGGGGACGGCTTCATGGCACCATATGTCCTCCTTGCTTGAGCGCCCAATCATTTCGGATTTGACCTGTGGAGCTAGGGAAGGGCTTTCTTTACCCTTCTTCTTGAGCACCTAGCAATTCCTTTTGGTGGAGGGGATAACAATTTGGGGTAGTCACATAGTCTAGGCTTGTATCTTACACATTTTAATCCCCTTAATCAAAGAGAGACTTAAAACTTATTAAAATTAACCAACACTACATTCACAACATTGCACTTCAAGTTTAGCTATTCACTTTCAAACCAATCTCATTCTTTGTATATTTCTACATTTCAAGCAATTTACTTTCCATGTGATTTTACTTTCCAAGCAATCTATAATTCAAGCAACTTTACTTTTTCAGGCAAGTTTACTTTTCAAGCAACTTTTTTCATTGTGGATATTTACATGTATTAGATATTCTTTATTTTTGGTTGTAATTACTCTCATGTTCATTTGGAAATAATTGTCTAAAGAAAATAGTCATTCCACTATCTAATTCATTGTGTACATATTTCATGTATTATTCCATGTTGTAGATATTTATTTGATTGCTCATCTCAATAAGCAAATTGTGGGTATATTTTAGGCACTGGTCTATTTTATTGTACTGTAAAGAAAAGGATTGTCTGTCATTAAAAGAATTGCATTTGCATTGTTTTCTTGTCATTGGGTTGGGTATCCCTAATAAAGAACCACAGTAACTCCTAGATCATTTATTAAAACCGAACATAGTAAGTATGGTCTATCCACCTTGGCTTCCCTAGGAGTGAGCCTAGATGGAAGAGGTCTAGATCGAGGTGACAGTGGGTCTAGACTTAGGCTTGTGCCTCTAAGAACACCAAGTGGGTTGGAGAATTATCGATGTTAGTAGGTGTGTATAAGGACGGCAACAAACCCCAAGCAAAGTATTTTGTTGGGGATAAATCTATAGTAGTATTGTTGTAGGTTTATGTGAGTTGTTTTTCTTTGAGTTTACAAAGTATTTTGTGAACCATTTTGAAGGACTCACTTTCTTGCCTCATTGTGTAGCAAAGATTCACTAGTTGTAGATACCAAAGCTTGGAAGAGTGGACTCTAAAAGCTTCAATTCTATTCACTAATATTTCTGATATCATTTCAGCTCTCTTTTATACATTTTCTGCACTTATTTTTCTTCTAAATCTTAAAATCTAATCAAGTTTTATGTTCAGATTTTTAGTATAAAATTTTTTTTTTTAGATACTAACAATTATTAACTCATTTGAAGTGATTTCTAGCGATTTTCAGCACACTTTACTTGTTGTTTTGTAATGTTCCCAAGCCAATTTTTTGCTGGAAACGCTAATTGTTCATTGCTTATTGTTTGTTTAGTTCTGTGCTTGCAGGTTTACTCATGAAGTTGCGCATTAGGGTTTATGTTTATGAGATCAAAGCATGTGGACATGGATCTAAAGATATAACATAAGAAAAGACAAGATACAACAAGAAACACCAATATGGAAGCAAAAATCTTAGATATGACATTTATTTAGATAATATAGAGATCTTGATACAACAAATCTGCAGATCTGGAAGAATACCAATAAGAATATCCAATTGGAATAATAGCTGCCACAAAATGCTCAAGACTGAATATATAAGCCTCCAAAAGCAAGACAATAAGTTGATGCAAAGCACAAGATTGATTTCTTTCCTTCCAGGGATCAGATCCAAACCCCCCTAGCTGAGTTGTGCCCTTCTCGATGGCTGGCTATGCTCAATATTTCGGCCCTGCTGCTAAAGGCCTCCAAATACTCTGAAACTGGCTGTAATAGTAGATCGGGGCAAGACAAACCCCCTCCTAAAGTCTCAGGCTGAATGATAGAGATCTTCTCCTCTTATAGCTGAAACCCCAAACTGGGTTGCGCCCTCCTAGATGACTGAAGAGACCAAATATTTTGGCCTCACTGCTAGGAACCTCCAAATGTTATGAAACTGGCTGGAAGGGTAGATCGGGGCAAGACAAACCCCCTGGTGAAGTCTCCAACTGAATAATGAAGATCTGCTCCTCCAAACAGATGAAACCCTATTCTGCAGTGTGCCCTCCTTCTCTCCAACTCGTGCCAAGCTCTAACAAATCATATGGCAAGTAAGCCTCTCCCAAAATAGGCTAGAAATGATGACTGAGGCCCTACAGAGAAAACTCAAAAGTCTAAATGCCCAAAATCCTCCTCTACTTCTTGGATCGAACTCGTCTTCTTCCAATGGTGTGCCCCCCTTGCCGGAAACCCCTTAGGTTGCGCACTGTTCCTTTCTTGGCTGATAGATGGTACCTGTAACTGCTGTAGAATGGTGTGGGAGGAGTATTGCACCCCCGAGACCAAGCTTGGATCAAGATAGGTGGGATCTTTCACCATCGATTTGATCTCTAGGGTTTGTAATCTCAAAACCCTCGAAACTCCTTTGTGCTCAAGAGCCCAAATGCAAAATGTAATAATAATCCAAAATGAGTGAGAAGTGCGCCCTTCCTTTCTTTTATACTCCAGATCTATTTCTATGTTGAGTTAGTTAACCCCTAGAGTTAACTCCTAGCTTTTCCACACATGTTCTTTTCTTTCCTTCAGTTTACCTTTTTCTCCCAAAATCAACTTAATATTATAACGTTGTGCTTAGGTAATGGCTTTGGGTTGTCTTTGTCCCCAGGATGCATGAGAATATAGTCTAGTGGGGACAATTAGACTACTAAGACTCTCATAACCTCTTCATCAAGAGGAGGGGTACATTACAGTTTCCCCAGCTAGAAATTGCTTGCCCATTACCAATTCTGAGCCTGTCTCCTGAAGAACCTGTTCACCTTGCCAAGTGGCATCCTCTATGGGTAAATTCTTCCACCTAACCAAGTATTCCTTGATGCTCCTCTTCCTTAACCTCTTCTCCCTTACTTCTAATATTTCTTCTAGAATCAGTATCAATTGCCCCTCCTCATCCAAGGGTGGCAGTTCCTCAATAGGAAGAATGTGTTTACCTATGGCTCTCTTTAAGCATGACACATGAAAGACATTGTGTATTTTGTTGCCCGGTGGTAGATCAAGCTCATATACCATAGCCCCTACCTTTCTATTTACCCTGTACGGTCCAAAGAAGCAAGGTTGGAGATTTTCTACACCACTCCTCTTGATGGATGCCTATTTGTATGGTTGAAGCCTCAAGTAGACCAAATCACCAACCTCACATGTGCGCTCCACCCTGTGCTTGTCTCAGTCTACTTGCACCTTTTGCTGATTTTGTGCCCTTTGCAGGAGGTATTTAAGTTCTCTGAGTATATCCTGACTCTGTTGAATCCAATCCTGAACCATCGGAGCCCTGTTGTCACCAAAGACAATCTCCACAAAGGAGAGGGGATCATAACTGTATAAGGCTCTGAACGGTGACATACCAATAGACATGTGATAGGTGGTGTTGTAGCAATATTCCCCCAAATTAAGCCTGTTATCGTACAGTTTGTAGTTGAGATAATAGACGGATGAAAGGAGGTCAAACTGGCGTAACTGAACCAATCCCACCACTGCCACCACAATGGGAAGGCTCTTTCTGTTTAGGGAGGTAAGGCCCATGGGAGACGTCCCCGGTGACCTGGGGTTTTGAGAAGGCAAAAGGATTAAAGGCTAAGTGATAATTCCCCCTCACAAGTCACCACCGATCAGAAAGTCCGGCTTAGTAGCCAATAAAGATAAAAGTAACCAGAAGTGTACCTGCCCGAGACAAAGCAACAAAGAAACTATGCATATGCAAGATCACTTGCTTGGTTAGCACTTCATATAATTATGGACTTCTGATGTAAAGCAATTGATAAACAATATTATTGATGAAGCAAACCAAAGTTGTACAACTGCAATGATTACAATATATCACTTCATAATAAATGCTAATGGCAATCAATGTAGCAATATCAACATCAAGAAACAACGCCTTTAGCTATTCAATTGCTTGTAAAGATATAAATGTTGCAATGGTGTAAGTATAGCATAAATAAACAATGGCAGCAGTAGGGTTAGTAAATGTTAGTCTACGCTAGGGTTAGAAGGTTACGTAGTTTGTTCAAGATTTTGTTTGGAAGTTGTATGTGATCAAGGGTACTCAAACAATGGAGGTCTTAGATTAGTGCCTTATTAGGGCAAATGGAGTCAAAAGGGGCTACAAATGTTGAAGGGCCGTGATGATAGTAACAGGCCTAGAGACAAGAGGTTTTGATGTTGAAGTGTTGCTAAAGCAAGGCTTCAACAAATCAAACCCTAGGGGAGACAACTCACTATGGTGTAGATGACCTAGGCCCTAGTGCGTCTTCCTCCTTCTCTAGCTCAAAAGACAAATGTAAACAGCTAGCTTGAGCAAGAAGAGATATGGCCTAAGACAAGAGGGTTAAATGTTGAGGTGTTGATAAAGCAAGGCCTCAACAATGAAACCCTAGGGGAGAAAGGCTCACTAAGGTGTAGAAACCCTAGGCCTTAGTGCTTTCTCCTCCTTCTTCAGCTCATTGACAAGAACAAAACGGCTAGCTTGACTGATAGATGCTAGGGCTTAGGACAAGAGAGTTTGATGATGAAGTGTTGCTATGGCAAGGCTTCATCAATCAAACCCTAGGGAAAACAGCTCACTAAGGTGTAGAAACCCTAGGCCTTAATGCGTTTTCTCCTTCCTTAACTCAACAACAAGTAAAAAATGGCTAGGCTAGAAGAGAAAGGATAGAGTGTTGCTATGGCAAGGCTCTATCTTACTTCAACAAATAAAAATGGCTCTTTAACTTGGTAGGGATATGAGACAAGGACCTTAGCATGTGCTTGTCACCTAGGGTTTTAATTCAGCAAATTATAATAACAAATGCAAGTAAATAGTACCATAACCATTCAATCAAGAAGTGTTGTAGAAATTCACTTACATTTAACTAAGAAATCACATAGTCATACCCTAGTTGTAAACCTTCCACCAAGAGAAATTCCAAAAATAGCCAAAACAAGCTTCCTTCAACAAGTGCGCCTTAGAATTTCAGCCAAAACCCTAGAATAGGGTGCAAATTTAAGACCTCACCAAGTGGTGAGTCAAAGATCATGGTAAAATGAGAGTAAAAACCCTCAATTTATACAGTAGCAATGACCTTAATTAAATTTTAGGTCATTAAAAGGCCGACACGGCCAAAATACCAAATAATATTGTTTTACATTAAATGTCATAAATTAAACCATAATCAAACAAAAGCAAGACATCATGCCCCTTCTAGGGTGGCGTTTAGCCCTTTCTAGGGCAAATGCAGCCTCCTGGAGCAAAATGCTAGCCCTCTTTAGGCTTCTCCAACCGGCCATACGTGCCAAACTGCCATGACTGCCCCCCAAAACGTCCATAAGGTTAGATGACGTCATGGGCCTCCTAGGTGACATCTTGGGCCTTCCAAGGCCAACATTCCAATGAAGATGGCACAACCCCCCCTCAGTAAGGCTCTGCCCGGGTGCCTCTGTGGAACGTCCTCCTCTTATCCGATGCAAACCCCTCTGTCCTGTCTTTGCCCCCTACTGGGGTCTCAGCATCCATCTGGTGGGATCTTCAGCCCCATGGAGATCCGAACTAATCATCTCCCCATGTGTACCTGTCCAATGTGGTACCTATCCGTTGGGCATGATCCTGCACATCAACAGATACGCCCTCCATGGGCTCATAAGTCACAGGAATCATAGTAATGTCAATCACATCTAATCATCAATATTATTAAACATGTTCATAAAACCCCTTTTACCCCAGTCAAGTGCTCAAAGACATTATACAAATCTGCAATACAAGTTTGGAAGAGGTGACAGGACGCCCTATTGGTCTAGTGCCCACTGGAAAAGGGATGTTTCCGGAAGAGATTAAATCCAAGTCATGTAAATGGGTGAGGTGTATAAGGGATGTCTTGACAAGGGGTGCAGTGAAAGCAAGGAAATGCAAGGCTTACCTATGGGTGTGTTTGTAGAAGGCGAGTTGCACCTGTCCTGGATGCAAATGTTTCCAAGCCCATTCATGCCATTTTATTCTTATTTCTTTATTGCTTTTTTTTTTCAAGAGGCTAATCAGGGGACATTGCCCTGGCATGGTAACCAGTGGTGGCAGTGTTACCCACAAGTACTTTCACAGAAATGAGAAGGTTGGCTCGTGATGAGACCCCCTTTCTCTTGGCCATGCAACCAAGAGCCACTACCCTGGCGTGGTAACCAACTGCTAGTAGTGTCATACTGCTAGGTACCCATGGACCTAATAGGTTGGCTCATGATGAGACCCCCTATCCTCTGACTAGGTCTTGTTTTATTATTTTTATGGGTCCCTCTTGTTTCTTGTTGAGAAGCTTTTTACTGCTTTCTCGGGGATCCCTGGGCGAAGCATCTCGAGGTTTTATTTTTAGGCTTTTATCTTTTACCAGCTTGATTTTATCTTCTAGGCCTTTAGCCTCTTCTTCCCACAAGGCAAGGTGCAACCCTTGAATGATTGGCCAACCCAATGCCTGAACCAATGAAATGGGATGGATGAGTGGAAAGCAAGACGAAAAGTGGTAATATGACGAGAGCGAACGATGACTTTTCAGAAATCCCCCCAGTGGCAACTCAAAACCTATGGGCACAGGCTTACTAGGGCATCCTGTCATTCCCCCAAAACATGGTCAAGTGGATAAGTATAAGATCCAAGCATTTGTTAGAAACAAAAGGAATTAAATGCACATATTCAAAGGTTTTGAGGATCAGAGTGACACATACCATGATACCCGGACTCATTACCTCATGGAGTAAGAACCATCTCTGATGCAGGACCAAGCCGAAGGTGATGGATGCTGCTACTGCTGACAAAGTGGAGGCGTTGAAAGGGAGAAAAGATGGGCCCTCCAGGGCCATGCTCAAGTCGATCTGGCTTTCGGTACTCCATGTCTAGGACCTGTGGGCCTTGAGACATAATCTCCTAGTTATCCCTAAAAGTGGGGGATAACATCTGGCTCCAACTCGAGGACATGTGCTCACCGTAGAGCGCATGAGAACCTCAGCAACTCTGGTATAACCTGTAACCTACTTGATCTCAATAGCAACTATTAGTAATCATTTGGGGTGGTGGTATCACCCCAGTTCGTATATAAAACTGAAACAGAAGCAATCATATGTATAAGTGTAAAAGAAAACTATTCTAACATGCAATGCAGATGGTATAATACAATGAATGCAAATGCCTACTTACCTGTACTTACCTGTTGGTTGGATGTTAGGTGTAGTCAAACGACCAATGAAACCAATCTAGCGATGCCCCACCATACTTGCCTTTGTGCTTCATCATAAACCAAAACAGTGATAAGTTAAGCACAAAAATAACATGGGTTAGAAAGTGTATCATATCATCGGAAACCATAAAGTCTAACTCATGACGGCGGGTGGGGGGGATAAAATCATGCCAAGTCAATCTCTGAGGAAAGTGCTCAATCCACTTCAGAAAGGGATCATGAAATGTCAAAGGTTCAGAAAACTGACTCAAAAGGTCTGCAAGCTGGCTACCTAGGACATTCCCAAAATCCAAAGCCCTAGGAGGGATCGACACAGATCTAATAGAAGACTGGCAAACTTTCAAGGGAAAGTCGAAAAACTGAGATAACAGACTCAAACTTGTAGTATTCAACCAACCCTTGGACTCTAGGATTTTCCCTAGAGGAAACTCAAAATTAAAGACATACTTCCCAATAACACCTCTAGAGACACAACAAAGTAAAGTAATCGGAGGTGGCTTGGGAGAGTAGTGGCAAGGATCCTTCTTTAAGCAAAGAAGGTCCTTACTCCTATGAAGACCTGAGCACAACAATGGTTGATAATCATCCTCATGGAAAGAATCCAAGTGCTCAGAGGAGTACTCATCAAAATCCTCAAGGGAAGACTGAAAATTATCAGGAAAACAAGGTACTAGGTCATCCTTGAGTGTTTGAAAAGTATGGGTAAAAATCTCATCTCGTTGTTGCCACTGGTCAAGAGTAACCTGCTGTGATAATTGTAAAGGCAACACTTGGAAATGACTTTCAATGTCATAGATGGGATCCAAATCATAACCAACTACATCCCACCTACGTCTCTCAACATGTATGAACTCATTAATGTCATCAACCATGTCACTATCTGTATCATAACATGCAGGATTTGAAGTTTTCAAGGACTCATTTATCTCCTCCTTATCTCCCCTATAATAAAGTAGAGCATCATCAAAATCTTGGGGAGGAGGGTAACTTATTGTTTCTTCTTGTGCAGGAGCTTTGAGGACTTGGTTGTTTTCAACATGCGTTATTGTTTCATCCTCATGAATTGCCTCTTCATCTTCAATTGTACAGCAGGGAAGATCTACTTCTTTCAAGGATGCCATTCCTCCTTTACTCTCTGAATCATGGAACAAGGTATCATCAACATCCTGAAAAGAAAAGCAACTAACCTCATCATCTTGTTGTTGTGTAGGGAGGAAAGGTTCGTGGATGGCTTTATCAGAGGGAGGAGCACAGGTTGATGCTTCATCAATTTGCTCAGGTTCCAGCGCCTCAACCATGTCTTCATTCTGCTGGTTAAAAACTTGTTCCCTTCTTTCTTGTGAATCAGCAGTAACGGCTTCAAGGGAAACTAGTTTTTTCAAACTTAGAGTGTCCAAGGTATCTTCATTGATTTTGGTCCATAGAGAGGAAAAGTGTTTACCTTTGGACAAGGAGAGATTTACCTCGATTCGCATGGCCATGTTGTGAGCTTCCGCGAGTGTTTTTGGACCCTTTTTATTTAGGAGGAATCTCAAATGCCCTAGAAGTGCATTGGTATAGAGATACACGAGGTACTTGTCTTCAGGACAATGGCTTTTAGGAATCTGGTATAGCAACATTTGAAACCTAACCCCGAAATCCCTGACAGTCTCATCCTCCGTTTGTCTTATGTATTCGAGTCCCTTAAGTAACAATTGGATATCTTCCAATTTCATGCCCCAACTCATGAGAAAGGTTTCTTCTAATTGGTCCATAGATGTGATGCTAGTGGCTGGAAGATTATCATACCATCTTCTAGCATTTCCATGCAGAGTAGCAAAGAAGAGTTTCATTACCAAGTCTTCAGCATCGTCACTAATAGGGTGGAGCTGAAAGAAAGCCCAAAAATTGCTCATGTGATAGTCGGGTCTTTCTCCATAAATGCTAATGAATCTAGGGAGCCATTTTTCATACTTCGAGGGCATTTGTCTAGGGTATCCCGGGATTTTACTCATGTCTAAAGGCTTGTAGTTTCCTGAATCCCATTGTGAAGTCATAGTTGGCTTCGTCATCAGTGGAGTCACCACATAATTTTCTTGAAACTATAAAAAGATAAGGGAACACACCCTAAGTGGAGTCGTCAGGTAAGCTTGTAAGATAAAGACTCTAGAGGCAAGGCTTACCGAAAAGTGTCGTCTTGAGGAGAATTGACTTAGTGTTCCCCGGCAACGGCGCCAAAATGTTATCGCACAGTTTGTAGTTGAGATAATAGACAGATGAAAGGAGGTCAAACTGGCGTAACTGAACCAATCCCACCACTGCCACCTCAATGGGAAGGCTCTTTTTGTTTAGGGAGGTAAGGCCCAGGGGAGACGTCCCCGGTGACCTGGGGTTTTGAGAAGGCAAAAGGCTTAAAGGCTAAGTGATAATTCCCCCTCACAAGTCACCACCGATCATAAAGTCCGGCTTAGTAGCCAATAAAGATAAAAGTAACCAAAAGTGTACCTGCCCGAGACAAAGCAACAAAGAAACTATGCATATGCAAGATCACTTGCTTGGTTAGCACTTCATATAATTATGGACTTCTGATGTAAAGCAATTGATAAACAATATTATTGATGAAGCAAATCAAAGTTGTACAATGGCAACGATTACAATATATCACTTCATAATAAATGCTAATGGCAATCAATGTAGCAATATCAACATCAAGAAACAACGCCTTTAGCTATTCAATTGTTTGTAAAGATATAAATGTTGCAATGGTGTAAGTTTTGATGTTGAAGTGTTGAAGTGTTTCTAAAGCAAGGCTTCAATAAGTCAAACCCTAGGGGAGACGGCTCACTATGGTGTAGATGACCTAGGCCCTACTGCGTCTTCCTCCTTCTCTAGCTCAAAAGACAAACGTAAACGGCTAGCTTGAGCAAGAAGAGATATGGCTGAAGACAAGAGGGTTAAATGTTGAGGTGTTGCTAAAGCAAGGCCTCAACAATGAAACCCTAGGAGAGAAAGGCTCACTAAGGTGTAGAAACCCTAGGCCTTAGTGCTTTCTCCTCCTTCTTCAGCTCATTGACAAGAACAAAACGGCTAGCTTGAGTGATAGATGCTAGGGCTAAGGACAAGAGAGTTTGATGATGAAGTGTTGCTATGGCAAGGCTTCATCAATCAAACCCTAGGGAAAACGGCTCACTAAGATGTAGGAACCCTAGGCCTTAGTGCATTTTCTCCTTCCTTAACTCAACAACAAGTAAAAAACGACTAGGCTAGAAGAGAAAGGATGGAATGTTGCTATTGCAAGGCTCTATCTTACTTCAGCAAATAAAAATGGCTCTTTAACTTGGTAGGGACATGAGACAAGGACCTTAGCATGTGCTTGTCACCTAGGGTTTTAATTCAGCAAATTATAATAACAAATGCAAGTAAATAGTACCATAACCATTCAATCAAGAAGTGTTACAGAAATTCACTTACATTTAACCAAGAAATCACATAGCCATACCCTAGTTGTAAACCTTCCACCAAGAGAAATGCCAAAAATAGTCAAAACAAGCTTCCTTCAACAAGTGTGCCTTAGAATATCAACCAAAACCCTAGAATAGGGCACAAATTTCAGACCTCACCAAGTGGTGAGTGAAAGATCATGGTAAAATGAGAGTAAAAACCCTCAATTTATACAGTAGCAATGACCTTAATTAAATTTTAGGTCATTAAAAGGCCGACAAGGCCAAAATACCAAATAATATTGTTTTACATTAAATGTCATAAATTAAAACCCTATTCAAGCAAAAGCAAGACGTCATGCCCCTTCTAGGGTGACGTTTAGCCCTTTCTAGGGCAAATGCAGCCTCCTGGAGCAAAACGTTAGCCCTCCTTGGGCTTCTCCAACCTGCCACACATGCCAAACTACCATGACTGCCCCCAAAAAACTCCATAAGGTTGGATGACATCATGGGCCTCCTGGGTGACGTCCTGGGCCTTCCAAGGCCAACGTTCCAATGAAGAGGGCACAACCCCCCCCCCCCCTTCTGTAAGGCTCTGCCAGGGTGCCTCTGTGTTACGTCCTCCTGTTCTCCGATGCAAACCCCTCTGTCCTATCTCTGCCCCCTGTTGGGGTCTTAGCATCCATCTGGTGAGCTCTTCAGCCCCATGGAGGTCCGAACTAATCATCTCCCCATGTGTACCTGTCCAATGTGGTACCTGTTCGTCGAGCATGATCCTGCACATCAACAGATACGCACTCCATGGGCTCATAAGTCACATGGATCATAGCAATGTCAATCACATCTAATCAAGGTTGTTGGGAGCGCGGAGCGGGAGCGCGGAGCAGGAGCAGGAAGCGCAGATTTTCAAAAATCTCCGAGAGCGGGAGCGTTTCAGGAGCGTTTTTTATATAATACATAAAAATATATATATTTTGATGCATATATATATATA
>ML783744.1:264195-281815 GCA_009831015.1 Picea engelmannii
GGCTCTTGGTGGCATAGCCAAGAGAAAGGGGGTCTCATCACGAGCCAGCCTTCTCATTTCCGTGAAAGTGCTTGTGGGTAACATTGCCACCACTAGTCACCACGCCAGGGCAATGTCCCCTGATTAGCTTCTTGAAAGAAAAAGCAAGAAAGAATAAAGAATAAAAGGCATGAATGGGCTTGGAAACATTTGCATCCAGGACAGGTGCAGCTCACCTTCTACAGAGGCACCCACAGGTAAGCCATTGCATTTCCCTGCTATCACTGCACCCCTTGCCCAGACATCCCTTATCCACCTCATCCACTAACATGACTTGGATTTGATTTCTCCCGGGAACATCCTACATCCAGTGAACACTAGCCCAATAGGACGCCCTATCACTTTCTACAAACTTGGCTTGCAGATTTGTATAATGTTTTTGAGCACTTGACTGGGTAAGAGGGGTTTTATGCACATGTTTAATAAAATTGATGATTAGATGTGATTGACATTGCTATGATCCCTGTGACTTATGAGCCCATGGAGGGCGTGTCTGTTGATGTGCAGGATCATACCCGATAGACAGGTACCATATTGGACAGGTACACATGGGGAGATGATTAGTTCGAACCTCCATGGGGCTGAGAGCCCACTAGATGGATGCTGAGACCCCAACAGGGGGCAGAGACAGGTCAGAGGGTTTGCATTGGGGAAGAGGATGACGTTCCACCAGAGGCAGCTAAGCAGACCTGTACCCAGGGAGGTTGTTCCCTCTCCACTGGGACGTTGGCCTTGGAAGGCCCATGACATCACCCAGGACATCTTATGACGTCATCCAGCGATATGGGAGTTTTGGGAGGCAGTTGTGGCATATTTGGCACGTGTGGCAGCTTCCAGAGGCCCAAGGAGGGCTAACATTTTGCTCCAGGAGGCCCATGTTGCCCTAAAAAGGGCTAACATCACCCTAAAGGGGCATGTCGTCTTCACTTTTGCTTGATTAGGGTTTTAAATTTTGACATTTAATGTAAAACAGTATTATTATGTATTATGGCCTTGTCGACCTTTTGGTGACCTAAAATTTAATTAACGTCATTGCTATTTTATAAGTAAGAGATAAACTCTCTTTTATTCATCATCTTTCACTCACCACTTGGCGAGGTCTGAAATTTTCGGCCCTTCTAGGGTTCTTGGATGAAATTGTGGCGCACTTGTTGAAGGAGGCTTCTCTTTGGTGATTTTTGGCATTTTTCTTTGTGGAAGGTTTATAACTAGGGTTTGGCTAAATGAATGCTTGGTAAATGTAAGTGAATTTATGCAATCCTTCCCTTACTTGAATGGTTATAGTGTTTTGCTTACATTTTGTTAATGAAATTGTTGGAAGAAACCCTAGGAAACAAGCACATGTTGGTGTCCTTGTTTTAATTCCCTGCTAAGATTGTGCCAAGGAGTTTTTACCTATTGAAGACATTGCTAGGACCTTGCCATTGCAACACCCTACCTTTGCTCTTCAATCCTAGCTATTTTTATCTTGTCATTGAGCTAAAGAAGGAGGAAAACACACTAAGGCCTAGGGTTTCTACACCTTAGTGAGTCGTTTTCCCCTAGGGTTTGATTGTTGAAGCCTTGGCTCAACAACACTTCACAATCAAACTCTCTTGTCTTTAGCCCTTCCATTGTTCTTCAATCCTAGCCATTTTTGTTCATGTCATTGAGCTAAAGAAGGAGGAAAACGCACTAAGGCCTAGGGTTTCTACACCTTAGTGAGTCGTTTTCCCCTAGGGTTTGATTGTTGAAGCCTTGGCTCAACAACACTTCACAATCAAACTCTCTTGTCTTTAGCCCTTTCATTATCATTGTGCTTCCTCAACATTTGTCGCTACCTTTGACTCCATTTTCCCTATGAATGCACTGATCTAAGACCTTTGTGCTTGAGTGCCTTGATCACAAACTTCAAACAACCTATACCTTTGAACAAATTGCTAACATCTTCTAACCCTCGCCTAGACTAACCTACTAACCCTATTGCTGCCATTATCCATTTGAATTATATTTATACTTTGCAGCATTTAAATCCTTTATTGAGCAATTGAAAGATTGGCTAGTCGTTGCTTCTAATGAATGTTGGTATTTGACATTGATAATAAATCATTATTGCTCATTGTGAAGCTTCTTTAGCATTTATTGTGAAGTGATATATTGTAATCATTGCTATTGTACATCACTGATTTTCTTCATCAATATTATTGGTCAATTGGTTTACATCAAAAAGTCCTTGATTATATGAAGTACTAACCAGCAAGTGATCTTGCACATATATAGTTTTCTTGTTGCTTTGTTCTGGGTAGGTACACTTCTCGTTATCTTTATCTTTATTGGTTGATTAGCCGGACTTTCTGATCGATGGTGACTTGTGAGGGGGAAAACTTTTACTTAGCCATAAGCCTTTGCCTTCTCAAAACCCCAGGTCACCGGGTACGTCTCCCCTGGGCCTACCACCCTAAATAGAAAGAGCTATCCTATCGAGGTGACAGTGGTAGGATAGTCTTAGTTTCGCCAGTTTGCCTTTCTTTCACCTATCCCTTACTTCCAAGTACAAATTGTGCAATAACAGTCCCAATCACACCTAGTCACTTCACATGGCATAGGCAAGACCACGCTACAAGTCCCAATCATACCTAGCCACTTCACATGGCATAGGCAAGACTTGTACCATGCTACTCATTACTCCCTCAATCATTTCACATGACCGATTTGGGAAACCCTTGGCCAAAGGGAGAGTATCTGCCCGCTGTAGGAGAAACATCACAACTCCCTCACAACGAGGATGGACATTATGCATCACGCCAAACTTGTCTCTAAAGTATTCATACTTCACTCTAGACAAAGGTTTGGTGAGAATGTTTGCTATCTACTCATCTGTGGATATGTACCGGAGCTCCACTACTCCTTTCTGCACCATGCCTCGGATGAAATGGTATTTGATCTCTATATGCTTTGACTTGTCGTGAAAGACTGGATTCTCTGAAAGCTTCACACAACTTTGATTATCACAGTATATCAAAGTTGGCTCCAACTCTAGATCAAATAACCCTGCAAGCAACTTCCAAAGCCACACTGCTTCACGGCTTGCAACACTGGCTGCTATATATTCTGCCTCTGCTGTACTGAGTGCCACTGAGGACCCAACAATATTACATGGACAACTTCAATCCAAGGGGAGAAATCATAATCCAAGCGTACTTGAATCTTAACATCCTATGGAGAGACTAATTTTTCCCAACTAAGAACCAATTGACACAGAATGAGATGTTAAACTAGAGTATGGGAAGAACCCAAAGAATGATGTGAAAAGAGAACATGTCAAGTGCGCATGAAAAGAGAGGTGGAGACTAGACAACATCCTACTACACAGGAGGTATATATATATATATATATGTGTGTGTGTGTGTGTGTATACATATATATAGGGAGAGAGAGGGGGGATGATTATAGGTATAAGACTGATGTTATCACTGGAACTAAAGCCTTTGACAGGTTGACATAATAATTTTTTGTTGGCACCTCGAAAACATTTTGAGGTAGGATTTGGTGGGCCTGTCCACTAATAAGCAAAGTTTAGTCCTAGACACTTATACAACTCAGTCAATTTTGATAATGCTGCCAAAGAGGCTAATGAACTGGCTTTTTGCCGGCAAGATGAAAATGGTTCTGGAGCAGAGGAAGTCAAAGTTCCTCCTCGACCAACCAGAGGATTCTCCTGATTGTGCTAACTTATCTAATGCGATCAATTTTGATATAGATGAGTAAAATTGATCAACATACAAAAAAGATATGCAAGTGAAGAAAACATTACTATTTGAAAAAGCAAATATTCCAATGGAGCAAACATTACTAATTCCAAATGCAGAACCCATGTATGGACACTTACCAAGCTCATCATCAAAAGCAAGGCAATATGCTTTAAGCTCCCGATCTGTCTCTCCATTCATGCGCTGACCAATCAGAAATGCTGCAAGCAATGACTCACTAACAGTGTTGGGCCTGCCATCATGCCTGTAAATTGGAAGCACATCCTTAAGAATACCTGCAACCTCTTCGTAGCCAAGATGACCACCTGCCAAAACCTCTCTCAAAGCACCTACCAATCTCATTTCTATAGGTTCACTGCCCACAAACCGAGGCCCAACAGAAGAAGCTTCACCCATCAGGGAGCCCTCAGGATCTGCTAAAAAAAGTATATCATGTGGCAAAGTCTGAATGAAAAGTGGCCAATATGCATTCATTGCTCGTGTTTCTCCCTCACTCCATTGTGTAGCTACAGGAAAAGCATTAGCTCGTATTGTCATGCCAGCAAAGAATGCCCCGAGTTGTGTCGCTGAAACTGCTTCTTCATTTCTAAGCTCTCCTCTTGCTTCAAAAACCAGGTAAATCATCAGGCAAAGAAGAGGAAAAGTGAAATGCAAATTGTCATTTTTGCAATATTATTGATTTTATGTTTGCAAACTTGACCAAACACATATCAGTCTAACATGCTACCAGGCCTATTTTTTATTAACATGTCACCATTCTTAGATCTAGATTCTAAACCAAGCAAAATGTAGAACTGCAGGACATGGCCACAGGCCTATTACACGTACCCACAAAAAGGAAAAGCAGGAATGATGCAAATTGAAAATATATTTCCTAAAACCTAAAACTGGGAAGGGAAGAGCATGAAGAGACTCTGGTGCACTATCAAATTTCTGTCTGAACAAATTAAGCATAAGAGCTTATTTAAATTTTAAATTAACTCTAGGTTTAATAATATAATTCTCAGAATTGTTTATAGATGTTTAGCTAATAAAACATTTTGCCAAGAGATGTTGTCTTAAATCTCCCAGCATTCCAACCATATCCAGCACATTTCAGCTGTGTTTTAGCCTTCCATTTGGCATGGAAAAGGTAGACATTTTCATGCAAGCTCACAAATCAGTGCTAGAGAGAATGCTTTTATGAATTGTCAAATCATTTTTGCATGTTCTTTCCAGCAGTGCATAGAGAACAGCAGAAACCGTAGCAAATTTATTGTCCCTACACCTATCATTAATCTGAATATGTATGCTCAATAGTCAAAAATAACTTAGATATTCTTCTATGTTAAAAGTTTAAACATGAAACAAAATTTACTTTTTTAACCTACACAAGTCCACTTGAGAAAATAAAACCTGAATTTTGCATAGTAGTGTTACTTTTCAGCAACATTTTGTTTATTCATTTTCAGAGTCCCTTAGAGGTAACAAACCTTATGGTAAACACAGGGAAAAGGGCCACATTTCAGTTGCAAAGAGTATAAAAGAATATTACAACTTATTCCTATGTAGACCTCGGCTGTGTAACTTTTATCTTACCCTCTCTCACTGGAGGTAGTCAAGCCATGGGGATAGTAAGCTATGGAGCTCAACCTTACTTGGCTTTTGATTTATCATTCATATCCCTTTATTGTTCTTTTGCATTTTGAATTTATAACATGCTCTTTCCATTCTTTTTATAGCTGCATCAACATCGGGCATTCAAGCCCCTTCTTCTCATAGGAGAATGAAGTACGGACCTTTTTGGGATACATGTAACAGCCAACCCCAAAAGATAGGACAACTTAAAGAAAATAGATGGAAAGTGTTAAGTATGGAAAGGTACAGGTACATTACCCCTATCAAGGCCTCCCAGTAGTACCCCTTTTCCCCAAGAGTGACAACACTTGACTAGAGAACACATGATGGCCACCAAGGTGAAACAAAGCAAAGAGCTTAACTTCCAAGCATCAAGATTCATTATCTAACTTCAACCCATGATCCTTACCTAAATGCCCAATACATTAAATGTTAACACTTCGTATGAAACAATGGCTAATATACCTCATGTGTGTTGGACCACCATCATCGGATGAGTATGTTGATCAAGTGAATGAGCTGAGAAATGATGAGTAAGAGGCATCTACGGGGCTGTTGTCTGTGGAGAATGCTAGTCATCATCTCTAGGACCGTTGTCTACAACATGGATCATGAAGAACAATCTCCTCTAGTTACCCCTACGTAAGAAGGGGGTAACATGTATGAAATATCCCTGATCTGATGGATCTAGATAGACTCTGCTGAAACTGTTGTTTCGGCTCACAGATCTGATACTCTGGGGGTTTCTGGATGCGTTTTGGTTACTTGTTTAACATGCTTGGTGATTTTCGCATGTGTGTGTCATATAATTAAGTTTTGAGCATAATATATGATGCATACGAAATAAGGAACCAACACAACTCAATAGCATGCATTATGAATAATAGTCGGAAATACAATGTGCATGTAAGAAATATAGGAAATAATCATCAGCTAGATCTCATAAGAGTTGATCATCGTTGAAATACAATGCAAAACAACAAGAAATCCCTGTATACACAAGATCGGGAAGACTCGGCAACATGCATGAACAGATCGGCTGGATGCAGTCACGGATACGCACGGCAACTGCTGCAACTGTCTGGAAAGTTCGCCCTGCTCGCAATACTCGTTCGATCTTGCTGGAAACTGTCCCAAAAGATGCATCCTGCCCTCACAGCTCCTCCTTGTAACTATCGGACTGAAGATCGGTCCACTACTTATCAAACTAGACCCTGGATGAGACACCTTGAGGGTTTGCGCCCCTCTCCTGGATAACTAATGCGCCCCAGTGATTCCACAATCGAAATTTGGCGATGTATGACTCAAACTGAGCGCCCTGCTATGCTTTGTACGGGTTTCTCCGGTTTTGGACCGGTGAACTCTTTGGATCCCTGAATGTGCTTCTCTGGAAGCTGTGCCCTAGATGACAAACTGGTGCGCCCTGGTGGATTCCTCTGTCGGAATCGGACAAGTGATAGCTCAAATGAAGCGCCATGTGTCCCTCTCAACTGGGTCGGAAGGATCTGGCTGGATCTGACCTACGCTCGGCCAGCTACTCAAAACTGTCTCTCAAACCCCTGTGCCCTCATTGGTTGCAATGCACACTGGCTGAACTGGGTCTGAATACTCCTGATCTGGCACAGTGAAATACCTAGATGGTATCTCCAATAGGCTAGGGTGTGTCTTCCAACACCGAAACCGATTTGGGTGGTGGTTTCCTCCAGAAATCCACAAAACATCAAAGAGGTCGACTTCCTCCTCTGGAACCTGTTCTCAACTCAAAATCATAGCATAATGAGGAATTAGGTCGAATTCCTCTTATTATACCTTTCCCAATCTAATTATTCGTTGACATCACTTAAGCTAGGTGCTTGTCCTCCTAAGTCGAATGATTAATTAATTAAGTCCCCCCTCAACACCTTTTTCTTCTATTTCTCCGTTGACTTTGGCTTAAGTGACTTTTCCTATGCTTTTTCGCTTAATTCATCGTTTAGCCATTTATTCACCCTTATTTCTCCTTTTGTTCCCTGTTTGTGCCTGACTATAGTCTACGGGAACATATAGACTACTAAGTCACTCCCTGCTGGCCTATTCTTGGGAACTGGACATCACGATGTACTTCATACTATCATGGTCAATATAGACTAGAAACTTGCTTCCCAAAAGATATTGACACCACTTGGTTAAAGCATGTATAATTGTAAGCACTTCCTTGTCACAGGTGGATATTAGGTATTCTTTTGGATTAATTTCCCTTCTTTCAAAAGCAATTGGGTAACCTTACATTAGTACTGCATCAATTCCAATTCCAAATGCATCACATTCAATTCTGAATAGTTCAGAGAGATCTAGAGTAACTAGTATTGGAGTAGAGGACATTACCTTTTCCATAATATGAAAACATGTTATGCTTCCTCATTCCATTAAAAAGAATCTTTCTTAAGTCAAATAATGGTGTTGCAATATGAGCGCAATTTTATAAGTTTTCAATAATAACCCATTAACCCTAGGAATCCTCACAATTTAGAGATGTTTGGATTTTGGCCACTCTATGATTGCTTTAATTTTGTTTAAGTCTACCTTCACGCCTTCCTTTGATATTATATGGACAAGGTACTCAACTTCCTTTTCATTGAATGTGCATTTAGTCCTTTTTGTGTAAAACTAATTTTCTTCTAACATGGACAATCCCTGCTCTGTATGCTCAAGGTGGTCCTTCTAGATTTTACAGTAGATGAGTATCTCATCAAAGAAAACGAGCACAAAATTCTTGAGGTGGGGACAAAAGATCTCGTTCATTGCAACTTGGAATGTTGTTGGAGCATTTGTTAATTCGAATGACATCATGAGTTCTAAAAGACATCTCTTGAATACCTTCCAGACAGTTGCGGATTTGATCATACCCTAAACGTAAGTCTAACTTTTAAAAGTATCTTGATCCATGCAATTCATCTAGCATCTCATCAATGAATAGAATGTGGAATCTATCCTTGATTGTAACTCATTTAATCCCTTGTAGTCAATACGTAATATGAATGATCCATCCTTTTTTCTAACTAAGATGGTTGGGGTAGAATAGGGACTTGTACTTTTTGTAATGATCCCGCATTTCAAAAGATCTTGTATTAATTGTTCAATCTCAATTTTATGGTGGTGTGGGTCACGATATGATTTATCATTAACTAGGGTTTATCATGGTTGTACTTCTATAGCATGTTCAATTTCTCAATTAGGTGGTACCCTCATTGGTAAGTCCTAAGATACATCCTGTTATCCCCATTTTGTGGATAACTAAGGAGATGGTGTCTCGAAGCCCTCAGGTTGCAAATATGGAGTGCCGAGAGACTACATGACCAGCAGTATGCTTTGCACAGATGGAAACCCACTCACCACCACAGATGGTCACAGGTTTACAGATGGCATCCACCACACCAGCTGGCTTCCGGAAGGCAGTGGGCCTTGCTCCATGAGGTACAAGTCAGTATTATGGTGAGCATCATTTCAATACCTAAGCCATTTGATTATGTTGTATCTTAGATTGCACTAGATTTCATGATATGTGCTTGGACATTATGCCTTTTGCCCTACTTCACCTTGGTGGTTGACATTGTGCCCTAGTAAGTGGTCTTCTTTGGGAATGGGTTTGCTACTTGGAAATCCCTTAATCAAGCATCGTACCGTTCCCAACCATACTTACCATTTTCCATCATTATTCCCCTATGTTTCCTTATCTCTTGGAATTTTAGGGTTTATTGACCCAAGAAGGGGTTGTCCCTCATTCTATCGGAAGAAGGGGCTAAAGGCCCAAAGGGGTTGGTGTTGAGTAAAAGATAAAAGCCATATGTAAACCTTTCAGATGCTTCGCCTAGGGATCACCCAAGAAAGCAATAAAACGCTTATCTTTAAATAAAAGAGGACCGATAATATAACAAAGAAATGCCTGAAAGTTAGATTGAAGGATAGGAGGTCTCATCACAAGCAAACCTATCACGTCCATGGATATCTAGTGATATGACATTGTCATTATCTGGTCACCAAACCAGGGCAATGACTCTCAGTTGCATGGTTGTGAGAAAGGGGGTCTCATCACGAGCCAACCTTCTTATTTCCATAAGGAATTTGTGGGTGACATTGCCACCATTTGGTCACCACGCCAAGGCAATGACCTTCAACCTCTCCTTGTGCTAAAGAAAATATAAAGAAAGAAAGATAAAAGGCAAATAATGGGCTTGGAAAAAGTGCATTGCGGACGAAGGTACCACAGACCCTCTACAAAGGCACCCATGAATGAGACACTATGACCCCTTGTATGTCATGAGCCTTGTGCCCATTGAGTCTTGACCCCATCCACCTCATACACTCTACATGGCTTAGAGAGGGACCTCTTGGAGGCTCTCCTTGACCTAGGGCAAGATCTACCCAACAGGATACCTCGTCAACCCTCCCATACTTAAGCTTGACAAGTCGCATAATGTCTTTGAGTTGTTAATCGTTTGATATGGTAATCTTTGATGCACATGCTTAGATGGCTTGTTTAATGACTAGATCCACTTATCATGATGTTATGACTTGAGATCCTTGGAGGGCGTGTTCATTCGTCTTTGCAGGACCTAGCTGGTGGACAGTTTTGGGAGAACAAGCCTAGCATGGGCTTCCATGGGGCTACAAGCCCACAGGTGGGATGTCAGGGGCCCGCATGCCAGATGAGAGAGAGATGACTTGGACGGCCTTGATGATGACTTGGATGACCTAGCCACCCATTGCATGCTAAACTATTTTCCCAGGAAGGGCAAAACGTCCCATTTTCTTGCATGACGTCATGGTAGTGGGGGTTTGGGTTTGGTGGTGAGGTGTCACTCACTTACACTTGGACGTTCTAATGAGGAGGGTTTTCACCAAGAAAGGATCCTCTAGATGCTTGACACATGGCCTTGGGAGGCCCTTCCATCTTTCTCCAGCTCCAACGACCTCTTCAAAGTGGCAAAACGTCCCCTAAAGGGGTGACATCATCCTTAATTAGGGTTTAATTTGTGCAAAAGATGAAATTTTAAGTGAATTGTTTAATATTATTATGTTATGGGGGAAAGATTAGGGTTGTTGACCCCTAATCTTGTGTTTTACTCCTTATTTTGTGGACAATCCATGTTGGCTAATTTTTGTATAAATAGAGATCATAAGATCTCAAATGAAATGATAACTTTCCTCTCACAAGAGGTATTGGTCTGAAATTTTCGGCCCCCTTAGCTATTTAGCTCTTGTGCACTTGTGTATGGCTGAAATTTTGAATGGTTAATGGAAGAAGTGATGCACTAGCCTTGGAAGGTTATTTTCTAGCTCTTGTGGTGGATTATCTTAGCATCTCTCTTGATTTTGGTATGGATTTTACTCTCTTGCTATCATTTTATTCAAGTCAAGTATTGTTGTGCTAGGAGCTAGGTGGGAAGTATAAGGGCATACACTCCCACCATAGTCTTCACCATTTTTGCTTCATTTTATTGCTTCATCTCATTGACAAGGGTTTGCTAAGAGAAGTATAACGGCATACACCCTCTTAGCCTAAACCCTAGCTTAGAGAAACTTGCCTTGGGAAGTAAAAGGGATTACACCCCCAAGGAGGTAGTTTCTCCAAGCTCCTTGAGACTCCATTAACCCAATAGTAAAGGCACTGGTCATATTTTTATTGCATTATAAATTATTGTATTGGGAAACGTGAATTTCGGTCTTTTTACTTCTTGCAAAGGTGGATTGTTTTCCTTGTGCCTTGGGAACCTCACAGCCATTAGGGCCTCCTTATCCAAGGGCTACTTATTGTTGTTGTTATAAATTTGCATCTTCATCCATTAGGGCTGCAGAAACCCTAACATACTTGCTTGAAAAGCTCTCTTATCAACCATTAGTTTTGGCTCAAAACTTGCATACATATTCTCCTAGTCCTACCGCATTTTTTGGCAAAGTTTGAGGGATTTCTAGTGGCTGATTTTCCCGCTGTAATACATTGAATGTTACAGCCACAAGGCTTGTTATCGTACAATTTGTAGCTAGGTCAAAAGGCTAAAGGATAGAGGCCAAACTGGCGTAACAGGAACCTTCCCCACCCAATGTCACCTCAATGGGGAGGTTCTTTCTATTTAGGGAGGTTAACCCAAGGGAGACATCCCTGGTAACCTGGGGTTTTGAAGAGGCTGAAGTATAAAGGTCAAGGTCAAAGTCCCTCCTCACAGGTTACCACCAAGGTCAGATAGTCCGGCTAATCAGCCAATAAAGAAGTGTATGCCCAAATGAAAACACTTGCCCGGAACAAGACAACAGCGATACAATATATATGCAGGCTATAACTCAATGGGTTAGTACTTCATGTAACTATCTGACATCAATATGTAAGCGATGTGAAACAACAAATATTAATGAGATTAATGTTTTATCAATATAGCAATAGAAAAGTATCAATTCATCAATAACTATTGAGATGATGTAGCTAACAATGTATTTAATCAATCATTTACTCAATAAATGCTTTAAACCATCATCTAATTGCTTAACATCAAAATTTGCTACGTCAAGATGGAATAACCAAGTGTGACGTCAGCCTAGTTAGGGTTAGCTAGTTAGTTAGGGTTTCAAAATTTAAAGTTTTGAGAGGTTGTTTGAGCACTATCACTTCAACGTTGTGGATCTAAGATCAGTGCCTAGGGGTAGATGGAGTCAATTAAGGAGAGGGAACAAAGTTGAAGGAATAAAGGCTAAGGACAAGAGGGAAGGGTTCTAGAGTGTTGCAATGGTAGGGCCCTAGAATCAAAACCCTAGGGGAAAGAGGCTCACTCCGGTGTTGCTTAAGCAAGGCCTCATGCTCTTTCCTCCTTCCTTAGGTCAAACTTGGCAAAACGGCTAGCATGAAAGATAAGTCAAAACAAGAGGATGAGGTGAGAGAAAGTGTTGCAATGGCAAGGCTTTTTCACCAAACCCTAGAAGATGGACGGCCCTAGGTGTAGATAACCTAGGCCTGGGACGTCACCTCCTTTTTAACCTTTAAAAACACAGCTAGCACAAAGGGAAGAAGTGAAAAGAGTGTAGCAAAGGCTAGGCTCTTCTTTCCTTCTTCAATGGTTGAATATTTCTCTCTAAGGGGACATGAAACAAGGACCTACTTGTGTGCTTGTCACCTAGGGTTTTAAAATCAGCAAATTTATAAGTAAATGCAAGAATATAAACTTACAACCATTCAATCAAGAAGTTTTGCAAGAAAAACACTTACATATCATGATGAAAAGCATATGCAAACCCTAGTTGTAAACCTTCCTTCAAGAGAAATGCCAAACATGCCAAGAAAATCCTTCGATCAACAAGTGCGCCTCACTTTAAAAGACCAAATACCCAAGTAGGGCGCAAAAATCAGACCTCACAAGAGAGTGAGTTGTGTTGTTATATTCAAATGAGGGAAAAACATCCTCAATATATAGTGTATCATGACCTATAATTAAAATTCGGTCATCAAAAATAGCCGACAAGGCTACAAACCAAAGTCATACTATTTTTATATTAAATGCTAAGTAAAAGACCTAAATGAGCAAAAAGTGAGACGTCAAGCCCCTTTGAGGGAGATGTTAGGCCCTTTTGGGGCTAGTCCAGCATCCAAAAGTCAGACGTTAGCCCTTTCTGGGCTCCTCCAAGCTACCACACGTGCCAGTCGTCCTATCAAACTGCCACATGCTCAAGGTGACGTCAAGGCCTCCTGGGTGACGTACTGGTCATCAAAGGGAAACGCTCCATCTGAGAAAGGTCAACCCCCCTGGGCTGGGCTCAGCCAAAGTGTCTTGGATGGAACGTCCTTCTTCATCTCATGTACAAGAGCTCAACCAATCACTGTCCTGTCTCTGCCCCTGATGGGGTCCCAACAACCATCTAATGGGCTCTTCAGCCCCATGGAGGTCCGAGTTAATCATCTCCCCATGTGTACCGGTCCAACTGGTACCTGTCCCTCGGGCATGGTCCTGCACATCAAAAACTTCACCCTCCATGGGCTCATTAGTCACAGGGATCATAGCAATGTCAATCACGTTTCATCATTAATTTTATCAAATACATGCATAAACCCCTGATATATCAATCAATAGCTCAAAGACATTACAATGACCTACAATACAAAGCTGAAGAAAAAGACAAAATACCCTATTGGGCCAATATCCATAAAAAAGGAAAGTCTCCAGAGGGTATCATCCAAACCATGTAAAACGAGGTGATGTGGTCAAGGGGATGTCCAAACATACGGGTAGAGTGAAAGACAGGGATACATGACATTACCTGTAGGTGCCTTTGTAGAAGGCGAGCTGTACCCGTCATGGATGCAATTCTTTCCAAGCCCTTTTATTGCCTTTATTCTTTCTTTTCTTTTATTGCTTTCTCTTTTTTTATTTCAAGGTCTAACTAGAGGACACTGCCTGGGCGTGGTGACCAGAGCTGACAGTGTTACCCACAAGCACTTTCACAGAGATGATAAGGTTGGCTCGTGATGAGACCCCCTTTCCCTTGGCCATGCAACCAAAGGTCACTGCCCTGGCGTGGTAACCAGATAATGGCAATGTCATACTGCTAGGTACCCATGAACATAATAGGCTAGCTCGTGATGAGACCCCCTATCCTCTTGGCTAGGTCTTGTTTTGTTATTTTTCTTCGGGTCCCTCTTGTTTCTTGCTGAGAGGCTTTTTATTGCCTTCTCGGGGATCCCTGGGCGAGGCATCTCTAGGTTTCATTTTTTATGGCTTTTATCTTTTATCAGCTTCTTTTACCTTCTGGGCCTTTAGCCCCTTCTTCCCACGAGATAAGGTGCAACCCTACAAACAGATCATCCTAATGCCCGGACTAAGGGGAGTGGGACATATGAGTGGGAGATAAGATGTAAGAATGATGATATGATGGGAGCGGACGATGACTCTTCAAAAATCCCCTCGGTGGCAAACCAAAACCTATGGGTACAAGCTTGCTAGGGCACCCTGTCAATCCCCCCAACCATGGTCAAGCGGGTCAATGTAAGATCCAAGCAGTTGTCAGAAATAAAAGGAGTAAGATGCATATATCTAAAGGTTATAATGATCAAAAATGACACATACCATGATACCTGGACCAATTACCTCATGGAGCAAGAGTCTTCTCCGATACAAGTCCAAGCCGAAGGTGATGGATGCTGTTGTTGCTGACAAGACAAGTCCGATGAAGGAGAAGAAAGATGGGCCCTCCAGGGCCATGCTCAGGTCAATCCTGCTCTCGGTACTCCATGTCTAGGACCTGTGGGCCTCGAGACATGATCTCCTAGTTATCCCTAGAAATCGGGGATAACAAGGCTGACATAATTTGTTGCAGAAAATTGTTTACAACAGCCTTATCTTTTGTGCTAGAACTTGGGCTTTTCATCTTGAGTTTAGCTAGTCTTTTTTTCATTTCCTACTTGATATCTAGCACTTATTGAGCAGCTTCTAGTATCATTTATTCGCTGATATATACTATTATTTACTGCTGCAAATTAGGGACAGCAAGCTTAACTTGCTGATCCAACTAGCATATACTGTTGCAAGCTGTGTTTTCTTGTGTCTCGGGCAGGTACCATCATCCAGTGAAACACTATACTTGTGGGGCAGCCTTTACTTGACTTACAAGGCATCTTTCCCTACCCTTCCTTCTATTTAGACTTGACTTATAGGGGCTCCTTCTCCACTTCCTTCCATCTCCGTCTCAATCCCCCTAGGGTCACCGGGATCACCTCCCTAGAGTGACCTAGTCACCCTTGAAGTGCGGGACCTACATCGAGGTGACATTGGGTGTAGGATTTCCATAGTTATAGCACTTGTTTCCTTGGTTGGGTCGGGCTTTGCCCAACCTACAACTTGTGCCATAACATTTTGGCGTCGTTGCCAGGGAGGATTTTGACTCCTCTTCGTACCCTAATGACACTTTGGTAAGCTATCCCAAATCCTTTCCCTTAGCTTACCTGGTGACTCCACCCAAGGGACGTTCCCCTCCCACCCTCTTCGATGAGCTCATCTTGAAGCTCATCTGGCAACTCCACCTTCCCAGAAACTTGCTTTTCCCAGACCTTTTCCCCCTGAGAAATTCAAGCCTTCTAAGGTTTACCAAAGAAGGCCTCCTCTCAAGTCTCTAGATGCTAAAAACCTTTTCCATAAATCCCTTCCCCTTGCTCCAATGGCTCGCCCTTGGGCAAGAGACCTCTACAAACCCCTCAACATGGCCAATATCCAAGGTGACCCTAACAAGATGCCAACAAATGTCAACAAGTGGTTGCAAAGGTTCCCAGGAAACAATGTGATAACTGTCGAAGACCACATTTATGTCATGGGCCAAGATATGGACAATGCACGTATTGATCATGAAGATGTGGCCATGAGACTATTTGCCTCATCAATGATTGAGGAGGCTCTTGATTGGTTCAAGGGACTCCCTGATAATCAGATCACAACCTATGATGCCTTTACCGCCTTATTTAAAAGCAGATGGTCAAGGAAAGCAGATGGTGGGACACTTGCAACTCAATTCAATCAAATAAAGAAAAAGGAGAATGAAACGGTAAGAGAATTCATTTCAAGATTTGACAGGTTACACAATCAAATTCCAACAGATTATCATCCTACAACATCATCAGTCTATCTCCTTTACATGAATGCCTTTGAAGGGCAGTTCCAATACGTTCTTAAAGATAAAAATCCCACAACATTGGCACAAGCTAAATAATTCAATATCGACATTGAAGAGAATCTCCTTGATTCAAAAATACAGCCTTTTCAGTATCCCCGCAACAAGACAGAATCAAGGATTAAGGTTTCCAACAACAGTGCTCCTGATCCGATTACTCTCCTAGAAGATAGACCAAATGAATACTCAGTTTGATCAGGTAAGAAATCAGCTTATGAACCGTATGACTACAGTGGAAAGAAATCAATCTGCTCCCAGACCTCAGTTTGCTAGATAGCAAAGAGATGCCACCGGTTGGAAGCCAAGACCTCAACAAGAGGCAAAGGCCCCGGACACTTTGAACCTGTTGGGACAGTCGATATACAAGATTGGTGTCTCCCATGCCAAGAGCCCCACAGGGAAGATGAATGTCCCCGAAAGGATGAAGATTATCCTGACGATATAAACTTCATGATTTGCAATCTCAATGAAGAACAGACTACTCAAGATCTCGTCTATAAAGCCAGAAGAATAGGAGAAAGAGAGGGGAGACTCCGGGCCTTAAGCAAGTTAAGAGATGATCAGAAGAAGGAGCTAAAGAGGAGGGAAATTCTAGTCTACAAAAGAAAAAATGCTTCAGCCCCTCCGTCACAGCCTGACACTCCAGTTCCACCAGCCGAAAAGGTGGCTCCACCACCACCACCGGTATGTGAGTTGCTTCCTAAGCCAACTCATGCAGATGATATTCAGTTGAATATAGATGTTGCAAACATGTTTGGAAAACTGAATATGACGGTCCCAGTGATAGAGATGTGTAAGATCCTGTTATCCCCGATTTCTAGGGATAACTAGGAGATCATGTCTCGAGGCCCACAGGTCCTAGACATGGAGTACCGAGAGCAGGATTGACCTGAGCATGGCCCTGGAGGGCCCATGTTTCTTCTTCTTCATCAGACTTGTCCTGTCAGCAGCAATAGCATCCATCACCTTCAGCTTGGACTTGTATCGGAGAAGACTCTTGCTCCATGAGGTAGTTGGTCCAGGTATCATGGTATGTGTCATATTGGATCATTATAACCTTCAGATATATGCATCGAATTCCTTTTATTTCTGACGACTGCTTAGATCTTACATTAACCCACTTGACCATGGTTGGGGGGATTGACAGGGTGCCCTAGCAAGCTTGTACCCATAGGTTTTGGTTAGCCACCAGGGGGGATTTTGAAGGGCCATCGTCCGCTCCCATCATACCATCACTCTTACATCTTATCTCCCACTCATTTATCCCATTCCCCTAGTCCGGACATTAGGATGACATGTTTGTGGAGTTACACCTTATCTCGTGGGAAGAAGGGGCTAAAGGCCCAGGAGGTAAAAGAAGCTAGTAAAAGATAAAAGCCATAAAAAATAAAGCCTAGAGATGCCTCGCCCAGGGATCCCCGAGAAGGCAATAAAAAGCCTCTCAGCAAGAAATAAGAGGGACCCGAAGAAAAATAACAAAACAAGACCTAGCCAAGAGGATGGGGGGTCTCATCACGAGCCAGCCCATTATGTTC
>ML783744.1:294676-305937 GCA_009831015.1 Picea engelmannii
AATCATGATAAAATGAGGCTAAAACTCCTCAATATATAGTGTATCAATGACCTAATTTACATTTTAGGTCATAAAAAGGCCGACAAGGCCAGAATATCAAAAGTAATATTGTTTTACATTAAATGTTCATTTTAAAACCCTAACTGAGAAAAAGTGAGATGTCAAGCCCCCCTGAGGGAGACGTTAGCTCTTTCTAGGGCCAGTGCAGCATCCAGAAGCCAAACGTTAGCCCTCCTTGGGCTCTTCCAAACTGCCACACGTGTCAACAACCCTGTCCATCTGCCATATGCTCATGATGACGTCACAAGCCTCCTGGTGACATCCTGGGTCATCTGGAGCTAACGATCCACTGCAAGTGGGTCAATCCCCCTAGGTCCAGCTCAGCCAAAGTGCCCCTGATGGAACGTCCTCTTCTTCTCTGGTGCAAAACCTTGATCAAACACCGTCCTATCTCTGCCCCCTGATGGGGTCTTAGCATCCATCTGGTGGGCTCTTCAGCCCCATGGAGGTCCGAACTGATCATCTCCCCATGTATACAGGTCCAAATGGTACCTGTCCGTCGGGCATGGTCCTGCACATCAAAAGCTACGCCCTCCATGGGCTCATTAGTCACAGGGATCATAGCAATGTCAATCACATTTCATCATTAATATTATTAAACATATGCATAAAAACCCTAATACATCGGTCAATAGCTCAAAGATATTACAAAAACCTACAATACAAGATTGGAGAAAAAGACAAGACGTTCTATTGGGCTAGTATCCACAAGAAAAGGAAAGTTTCCAGGAAGATTTCATCCAAGCCATGTAAGTGAGGCGATGTGGCTAGGGGATGTCCAGACATGTGGGTGAAATGAGAGCCAAGAATGCATAATGTTATCTGTGGGTGCCGTTGTAGAAGGCGAGTTGTACCTGTCATGGATGCATTTTTTCCAAGCCCGTTCTTGCCTTTATTCTTTTCTTGTCTTATTCTTTTATTTGCTTTTTCTTCTTCTTTTTTTTTTATCCAAGGGCTAACCAGAGGACACTGCCTTGGCATGGTGACCAGAGTTGACAGTGTTACCCGCAAGTACTTTCACAGAGATGAGAAGGCTGGCTCGTGATGAGACCCCCTTTCCCTTGGCCATGCAACCAAAGGTCATTGCCCTGGCGTGGTAACCAGATGGTGGCAACGTCATATTTTTAGGTACCCATGAACCTAATAGGTTGGCTCGTGATGAGACCCCCTATCCTCTTGACTAGGTCTTGTTTGTTATTTTTCGGGTCCCTCTTGTTTCTTGTTGAGAGCCCCTTTATTGCCTTCTCGGGGATCCCTGGGCGAAGCATCTCGAGGTTTTATTTCTAGGCTTTTATCTTTTACCAGCTGCTTTTACCTTCTGGGCCTTTAGCCCCTTCTTCCCACGAGATAAGGTGCAATCCTACCAAACAGGTCAACCCAATGCTCGGACAAGGGGAATGGGGTAAATGAGTGGGAGACAAGATGAAACGGTGGTGCTATGATGGGAGCAGACGATGGCTTTTCAGAAATCCCCCCAGTGGCAAACCAAGACCTATGGGCACAGGCTTGCTAGGGCACCCTGTCAATCTCCCCAAGCATGGTCAAGTGGGCTAATGTAAGATCCAAGCAGTTGTTAGAGATAAAAGGAATCAGATGCATATATTTAAAGGTTTCAATGATCAAAAGTGACACATACCATGATACCTGGACCAATTACCTCATGGAGCAAGAACCTCTTCTGATACAAGACCAAGCCGATGGTGATGGATGTTGTTGTTGCTGACAAGACAAAGCTGATCGAAGAAGAAAACGATGGGCCCTCCAGGACCATACTCAGGTCAATCCTGCTCTCAGTACTCCATGTCTAGGACCTGTGGGCCTCGAGACATGATCTCTTAGTTATCCCTAAAAATCGGGGATAACAAGAATTTAAGGGTAAATACAATAGGCTAACTAGAAACAGAGATTTTTATATTTTTCAAATCATTAGCTAGTGAAATTTTGACCAGCAAAACATTTAACAAGTTTTAATTGCATAACCTAACAGCATTAATACATAACACAGATCTGAGTATTACCTTAGCTGTAACAAAGAACAAAGGTACCTAATTTGTTGTTGTTGCCTTCCTCCAATGTATGCTCAGAAAGGCTTAGAAAATCATGAATCAAACCCTCAGGGTAGATCTCATCATGATCAAGGGACAAATGCCAAGAAGAACTCTTAGGATAGGAAACCAAAACCAAACTCAGCAAGTTGAATAACTACAGTCCAAGTCACTCCCAAGTATTAGGGTTGAAAACAGGGGAGGTAGGTGCAGGGGGGGTTCTCTACGAACCCGGAGGAAAACGAATTTTAAATTACTACTGGAATATCGGGAAAGACACCAATAATAAAGCAGAGGCTTATGCATTACTCAAAGGCCTCCAACTAGCAAAGACCCGCCAAATTTCCAATCTGAATGTTATAGGCGACTCCAAGACAGTTATAAGGATGATGGTCCAGGGCATAGACCCAAAAAATTTGAGCCTAAAAAGAATAATTGATCGAATACGAGTAGACTCAAAGTCCCTCAAGCCAACATTCTTTCACATTCTGAGGGAAAGCAACATGGCAACAGATAAATTGGTGAATGAAGCCATCGGGAAACCTCCTGAAACCTTAGGCATGGAGGGTGTTGAAGCCTTAGCCCCCTTAACCTAATGCATCACATGACCAGGAGCCAGCGCGCAAAGGTTAGAGGTGGTGCTTATTAGAGCTCCAGCACAAAAGAGGACAGGTGGAGCAGGCACGTGCAGTAGGCCAGCGACAGTGGAGAATGGTGGAGCAGACGGGTGGCAAGTGTGATCTCGACGTCTCACCGGCCAAGTACAGCCGCGGTTAACAGTTTATGTGACGACTTCATCATGGTTTCAGGTGGTCGGTTATTCCATCCATTCGAGCTCATAGGAACACAAGGGATGAAGGCTCCAACGTAGATGGATCGAGATTCGTGCATGCAGCAACCCAGACGCGCAGGTGATTTGTCAAGATGACGTTAGGTCCAGACCCAAGCCCGCGGATATGAAGGCCTCGTGTACATTATGTGACCTTTCAGTTTGGCATGAACTCAACATTGATCGTTACATGGGGGAATTTCGGCCAGTACTCGTCCTTGCAGGGGAAAAGTCTATTTGTGGTTTTGGTAAGCCATTTCCGACCAGTGCTCTCCCTTTACTGCTTAGGCTACTCTTTATCGTTTGTCTATCAGAGTTTCTCCTCCCAAAGTTTTTGGGCTCCCCCTCGTTATTCCTTGAATCGCCCACCACCTCGCCCTCTGCCTTGTCTTTGCTCCGCCCAGTGGTCTCTGTTGATTTTGGCTCTGCCTTTCTTTTTTCCATTACACAGAAAACCCAATTCCCTGCAGCTTTGCGGCCCCCTTAGCAGCTTGGACAATTCTTAGAGGAATCAAAGCGCACCAGCACTAGTACATATGCAGGGTGTCAAGGACCTTCTTGTTGGCTCTGGTCAGCGGGAACTCGAGGAGGAATGTGTGGGCTACCAAAGGACGCGAATTTAGATGGGAGCGCTCAGCTCCACTCTAACATTCGAACTTGAAACCCTCTCTCAACACAGACACCTAATTGAAAGGCTTCAAGATGAAAGTTATGCCCAGAGGAGTCAAATTGAAGAGCAGCGTAGCAGTATGGAGACAATGCAGCGCTGTTTGGATCAGCTTGAACGAACTCATCAGCAGCCAAGCACACCGAAAAGCACCCAGGGAGCATCCAAGAATGTAAATTCAGTCACAGTCAACCAAATTCCGGACCTCAACGAGTCCCATCCAGACTCAATTTGGGAGCAGCAAGGCCATTCAAAGATCAAAATGGAACCGGGTAGTTGAGTTCTTTTAAAATTCAGATGTCATGTTTTTCTTTTCGATAAATATCAACGAAGAATTTTATAGATTGTATTCTGCGAAATACAATCAATGCAGTATAGCTAGAGAAGGTGGAAACTCTATGAACACCAATTTTGTTTTAGTATTTGCAAGCTTCAAAGTCTTTACTTCTCGAAGGGCTCTAATGGGCCTTTTTTTGTAATACAGTGGATTTATCCACACTTTTTAATATATATTTCCCAGTTCTTGTAAAAAAAAAAGTATTAGGGCTAAAAAATAAAAATCACTGTCCGACCTGGAGCTAGAAAATAAACCCACAATCAGCCTTAGGTTGATTCAACACTTTCATCCCAAAAACACAAATTTCTACTTTAAACAGAGACAAATACCAGCAATCCAAAATCATCCTCATCAAAACATTCACAATACCAAAAATGTTGACTGAAAAAGCAAGGCGGTTGGCTGGGATGAGCAAGGTGGCACCAATAAACCAACAGAAGACCAGAAAACCCAAACGGTAGGCAAGGAAGACCTCCAATGGGTCAGCAGCAAGCTCCAATAGTCCAAGCTAGTTGAGTTACACCCACAACAGGTAGGGAAGGCCCCAAAGGTCCAAGCGGTTGACACAGAACAGTCACAGCTGGTAGGGAGAAACCCACGGCAAGCAGGGAAGACACCAATCAGTCCAGCGGGAAGCTCGGGAAATGAAACGGTTAGCAGGGAAGACCCACGACAGGTTGAAACATACCAAGAAAACGCAAGAGGAGACCCTTGTAAACCTGTCCAAAAGGAGCTGCAGCAAAACCTTAGTCTCAACGTTAGCTTGGAGGAGAAAAGATCATATGATCAAGTGTGTCAAGTGAGGGAGAGGCCACTCCTTTATATAGTTTTAGGTAGGTGAAATAGGGTTAACATAATAGTCCACTTGATATAGCTTTAGGGTTAGGTTAACCCCTTTTAAAAAAAAAAAAAATATTTCACCAATTAAAACATCAAGTGGTAAAGTCAACAAAAATAAATCAAATCGATGAGGTGGGTTTCAAGATCAAGGCGGCCACCTTTCTTTAGGAAAAAGTAAAGTCTAAACCAATCATAAATTTAGGAGGGTAATAACTCAAGCAAAAGGGTTTTATCAATAAACAATAAGACAAAGTCAAAAAGTCAAGTCCTTCTTTAATGGCATTTTGTCCACATGAGTCCCATGATATAATTTATAAGCTTTTTATCATCCTAGCATACGAGGAAGGCTAATGACGTGATCATGCCTTTCTTCTTAACTGCTCCTAGGTCACATGGACCATCTCGGGAGAGAAGAAGGTCACACATCATCTCGGCTTGGTACTCAGACCAAGAATCTGCATGGTCCCAGACCAAGATACCCCAGAACACATCTGGGGGCCCTAGATCATAACTAGGGTCTTAACCACCAAGGTACACAACCAAAGATCAATCCAAGTGCTAAGCAAGGATTCCCTGGAACACATCGAGAGGCCCTAGTACACATCTATGGACTTATATCATCAAACTGCTTGGTCCCTGACCAAGAACCCCAAAAATACACTGGCGGTCCAACTAGGGTCTTTTTCCATGGCTCTAACTGCTTGGTCCCCGACCAAGAACCCCAGGAGTGTACTGGGGGCCCTAGATCACAACTAGGGTCTTTTCCATCCTCCTGGAGAATGGCTCTTGCAGCTGCATTAATTTTAACAATTACACAGGAAAATCCCATGGTCCTTGTATTGAAGAATACATAAATGGTATTAAGTCAAAATCTTTGACTCAATGGAATACATTCTATACTTTAATCTAGGGTTGATGCTTCCATATGGTGGAAGTCGCTTGACACCTTGGAGAAGTTAAGACTTTCCAATGAAGAATTTGAAAAAGTATTTTTAAACAAGTGGTGTCATGCAACAAAAAATAATAAAGAGAGCCAAAGGGGTTTAATTTCATTTGAAAAATTCCTACTGTAGGTTCATGGATGCCTTGAGCGAGAGAAGCTCCTTATTTCCATAAACCCTAGCAACATGCATAATTTCATCAATGTTGACTTGACCAAAAGATTGCAGGTCCCACAAAGCACACAAGTTGAGGGCAAGAATGTTCGGATTTTTGAGGATTTGAAGATTACCATGGATAAATATGTTTTGCATTCATATTTTTACACCATCGATATGGATGATGTGGATATTATTCTGAGACACCCTTTAATGGGCTTAGTGGGTACAGTTAATATTGATGTGTAAAAGAAATTTATGAATCTTTGGTACAAGAAAAAGAAAATCACCATGAAAGATATTTCTCTTCTTAAAAAGCAAGGTACCAAGGCAAAACATGAAGAAGTCATTGCAGGGAAACCATTTGCAAAATCTACAAACAAATCAGACAAAGAGTTTGTGGACGAATCAAAAGAAGAACCCACGGAAGCACCTAAAGAAGAGCCCCAAGAAGAACTGAAAAAAGGGCATAGAAGGGGAAAACATGAGAAACAATCCATGGAGCACCATACATCAAAGGAACAACGGGTTGAAGAGTTAAAGAAAGAAGAACAAATAACGAAGGTTGTTGCATATTGCCACCCACACAATCATGAGAAACAACATTCGTTGAGGCAAGCATCAACAGACCTACTATGGACCTATGTAGAACTAGAAAAGCATTGATCATAGAGGTACATGGAGGAATAAAAGCAATGGGTCGGGATATCGGAGTAGCACAACAACAACAGGAAACCAAAGGAGTAATCATAGTCAATATCGAGGTGGCATAGCGAAATATGGGTCCCATAAACAAATTTCATTAGGATGGTCATGATCAGTACCAATTGAATACATTGCTTAAAAGATCATAATATAGGGTTACACTCATTTTTCAAGGACAAAACATATGAAGGAGGGTAGAATGTTAGGTACCTAGGGAGGTTAATTAATGTTTAATTAATGTAATGTGGCCATAATCATTGAATAATTCCCACTAGGTAGTTGGTGTGTGAACTCATTAATTAATGTAATGTGGCCATACTCATTGAATAAGGCCCACAAGGTAGTTGGTGTATAATAATTTATGGAATGTAATAATAAGACGTAGTTGGCATGGTCTCCTAGGAATACTAGTGAGAGAGAATATATATATATATATATATACATGCATATCATTGTATTGGGCATAACAAGCATTGCTTATTGAGTGGTTCCTTCCTTAAGGAGTAACTTTTGGTGTTGCCCTACCTTAAGGGTATTTTCTATATTCTTGTGTTGATTTTTGTGTTGGTTCATTTTTCATATTAAGAATCTTACAAGAGACATTGCTACTCCTGAACTTGTTGTCAAGACTTGAGCAACACTAAAGTCCTTAGTGTCTCAAGAGTCAATAGAGGTTTTACAATGAGCAATAAGACACAAGAAATGGTTGATAAGAAATGCTTGGAATTGAGAGCTCAAGGAGAATCCCAGGCATGAAAAAGAATCCAATGTAGGTCGGAATTGCAAAACTCTAAAGAGATTGTAATCTTAAAACTTTGGTACCAATTGATATGAGCACAATACCAACAAGGGGGTCGTTGTTTGTTCCATGGATGAGTAATCAAGGCTGTTACACATACAACATAAACAACATCCCACCTCTTGATAGGTGGTGGATGCTCATCACTTAAGTAAAATTTGGAAGCATGTGTCGATACTTCCAAAGAAGAAAGCTAAAACCTAAAAGCAATTAGGAGTTACAATTAGAAATACAGTACGTTGCAAATGGCACTACTAATTCTCATCAACATGTCTACGAAAGTACAATCACAGCATGAATACTTTAGAATCCAGGTTGATTAGTAGATATCAAGTATGGACAGCATAAAATTCCATAGAATTGGTAATTAGGATAAGTAGAGATGAAGTCGTTGCATATATAGAGGAGAAGTTCACATTAATTAATAGAGGAGATGAGTTAGAATGGTGAATAAAACGGCCCTCAATTTTCTCGATAGATACTAGTACATGTAGGCATGTAAAGGTCATCCACCTATAATGCTGTAGGAGCCGTCCATATGGTAGGGCAGCTGCCATCATCTGGGACCTTAATTTAGCTCCCTTTTCTTCTAAAATTCTCCTTCTTTTCTTCTAAAATTCTCTTTCTTCTCTTTGATGTTATCTTTTAATGCATTAAAGGTGCACAGTGCACACTACTATTTCTACCTATATGCGGATCTTCTTGTGTAGGCCTGTAACATCTATTGCTTTTGACAAAGAATCCACATACCGTTTGAGATTGAAGCACGTTTATATTCAAAATTATGAAGGGAATTGTTGAATCTGTAGAGGTCAATCTTGCATTTCGTGAAACCAATAAAACAGTTGGAAATGTTCTCACCAAGGGATTCATTGGCGAAAAACATGTGTACTTCAGAAAGAAGAATGATATGTGTAGTAAATATTCTGGATTTAATATTTTGCTAAATTGAAGTGTTGGAACAATCAAAGAAATTAAATCTGGAAAATGCAATAGCAGGCTGCAAGTTTGTTCTTTAAAGTTTAGTTAGCAACTTAGCTGCAACTCCAGAAACTCGCTTCTACTTTTGAATTGTGTTTGTAGCCAATTTTGATGTATCGATCAATATACTAAAACTGAATGTTTAGCATGGCTCCCCGTTCACTCTTCTCAGAATTACAGCTTTATATGCAACTGTTTTAATTTTTGGTCTCCATATTAACACTTATATGTAATGATCTCGACCCTTACGATAGATCCATTGATCCATGGTGGGGAACTGGTAAAAGTTAGTCCGTAGAATTCATTTAAAGGTCATATAGCTTGTCCTAGTCTTTCTCCTAGTCTCGACATCAACATGTTATTTGGCGTAGACGGTAGAAGCTATACATAATTAGAACTGAATCGATATTGTTTTTGGTTACTGAAACCTCTGGCCCCGAGACCCTCCAGACCCACTTACTTCTTTCCTGGTTTTGGAGTCAATAAGCCCTCCTTGGCTTGTTTGGTGTGCCATGGAGGCCACTCTTCTTGGGGTTTGGGTGGGGGGCAACAGCAGCAGCAGGAGGAATGATCCTGACAAGCAACGCAACTTCATACCTATAATTGAAGGCAAGGCCACTTATAGACTTTGCAAGAGCTTTTTTTTCTTCATATGCTTTCTTTCTTTTGCTTTATTTGCTTTCTTTCTTTTCAGTGTAGTAGGGGACTCTGAACTTGAGAGACTTCACATTTGAAATCCTTAAGGTATGTGGTCGCTCAGGACTTGCACTTTGGCCCAACCACATGAAACGGTCCACTTATGCAGAAAGATGGCCCACTAGGGGCGAACATGTCTTTGGAGGGATTTGGACCTTGGTGGGGGATAACAACAACCCCATGTTACCAACCAACCGAACCCGGTGGACCAACTCCCAGTATTAATTGATACAAATAAAGTTTTTGGGTGCAATTTTGAAGTCCTGGTGCAGCAAATCGCTAAAAGTCCCGTGTGTTTGACATTCATTGTGGCAATACATTTCAGTAGTCACTGGAAAAACAAGAAGCTGCATACAGGGAGGGAGGGTACCTGATTGCAGGATGGTGTCGAGAACCTTAAAGGCCTGTTGTTCGTTAAGGGGTCTAGTCTGAGTAGGCCCAGTACAGATTCGACCCTGTGCTTCCAGCACTGTGGCATTCGGCTTTAACTTGGTTAATGGGCGATAGTTTCCTGAAAGTCCTGGATTGCGACGCCCTGCTTCTAACTCATCTACTCCATTTATATCCTCCTTCACTGAACTTGCATGAACAACAGCTTTATAGCTTGATCTGCCCTTCTTTTCGGGCCCACCGAACGACATAATTGGAGATGAATACAGCATTTTTTTGAAGTGGTCGTTCCTGAGACAACCAAGAGAATGAATGCTGTCGTTGTTTCGATATTTGGGTGTTTTCCATTCTCCATTTCCAGACCTGCAGATCGGTAGTCTGCTCAATACCGGATGAGACCATATTGCTGCATGCATGCTGGCGTTTCTTCTGTTACGAGGATACTCTGGAGGGTACACAAATTGTTATGAAGCCCACATTATAAGCTCCAGACAAATAAAAATGGTAGTCAGCGGCATTGTCACTAAGGGATTCGTGTGAGCCGGCTAGATTCCATCTGAAAAACAGTTAAAAACAATCCTGATCAATATGAACCCCTTAAAAATTAGAGTTCCATCATGGTTATTGTTCATTTTAATGGAGAACTCATTAGTGTTCCATAAAATAGCATACCTTCTAAGCGGGCGAATGGGAATGCGGAAGTAAAGAAATTCAGGGGCATTTAAGCTGTCAAAATCCTCTTGGGTGCACCAACTATAGTTAGCTGGATTTATTGGGTGTCTCCCTCAACTACATAGTTTTCATCTTGGGTCGTTCTACAAAAGAAACCCTTCTAAACCAATCAAGCTAGTGGGATTTGACATATTAATGTTGTTAATTGGAATCATAAAGATATTGAAATTAAAATGAGCTTATTTGAAGTTGGTTCACTATTTTGATGATGACCTGTTACAATAACTCTCTAATTGGTGAAAAATTGACATATATTCTAGGGTAAATTCTATAATTAAATGTATGATCTTTAAGTTATGATTTTATTTTAAAAACAAGAATAAGATAATAGAATTTTAAAATAATACGTTTTAGTCTTCTATGTTGCTATGGATAAAAAATTTAGTAATAATATACTAATTATTTGACTAATCTAAATAAATATAGCTATTTTCATAATTTTAATAGTTATATATACTTATAATTAAGTGTATATTATGATATTAATTATTAATATGATAATGATGATATATATATTTTTTGTGAGCTAGTTGTTTGTATTACCTTTTGTTATCCCTGATATCTAGGGATAACTAGGAGATCATGTCTCGAGGCCCACATGGTCCTAGACATGGAGTACCGAGAGCAGGAGCAACTTGAGCATGGCCCTGGAGGGCCCATCTTTCTTCCTCTCAGCCAGCTTTGTCCTGTCAGCAGTACCAGCCTCCATCACTACCGGCCTGGGCTTGCATCAGAAAAGGCTCTTGCTTCATGAGGTAATTGGTCCAAGGTATCATGGTATGTGTCATATTTGATCATTATAACCTTCTTATGTGTGCATAGGGTCTCTTTCATTTCGGATGACTGCTTGGATCTTACACTAATCCACTTGACCACTGTTGGGGTGATTGATGGGGTAGCTTAGCAAGTTGGTATTCATGGGTTTTGGTTAGCCACCAACGGGGGTTTGCAGAACCATCGTCCGCTCCCACCATATTATCGCTCTTACATCTTAAAACCCCGCTCATCCATCCCATTCCCCTAGTCTGGCCATTAGGACGACCATCCAGGGTACATCTTGTCTTGTGGGAAGAAGGGGCTAAA
>ML783744.1:331553-395403 GCA_009831015.1 Picea engelmannii
GCACTCGTCCCTCAACTCTTGCAGAACATTCAGATAAAACTAAACATCACATTTGTATTGAAGATGCCAAAATTCTTGCCAAGATAGATCACTATCACAATAGGAAATTCAAAGAAGCAATCGAAATTGAAAAAAAACCTAACAATCTAAACAGAGATGATGGATGGAAAATTAGTCAAAATCGGATCCCAACACTAACCAATATGAATAATTCAAGATATTAATTTATAAAAATTTTGTAAGTCTTATATTTTTTTATTTCATTTTAATAAGTCGACTCTTAATAAATAATTAATAAACAAACAAATAAAATTAATAAACAAACAAATATATTTTTTCCTAATTTCATATGTCGGTTCTTCATAAACAATTTTTCAAGTATTTATCTACACTTGTTATATCTCTTTTCCTTCATATCTCATAATAATTTTCCTGATGATGGACCACATTGGTTTGGTTCGAAATGTCGAAAATCAAAAACCTATGCGATGAATCCGAAAGAACTTTCTAATCAAAACAATGGTCGCAAAAGTCTTAGAAATGAAATATCCTTACCATGAACCTTCAATTATCTATTGAGTGTTCTAGAGCCCAATCATTGAATTCATGTAAGAGGGTTGGTGTGAGAGTCACTTCCCATAGTTATTGAGAACATGGGGGTTGAGTACAATCATCTTAGGGAAGAGTGCAAGTCAAGCAAGCAAGAGAAAGAGAGGAAATTCGTATGTGTAGGGGACCAGAATTCAAGATTCATGTTTTTTCATAGAGAGTTGTTTTTACATGGAGTTTTATGGACACCTGATCCATATGGATATTGGTGGCCACCATCCTATTCCAACTAGATCATCTTGGCAGTTTCTCAGTCTGGCAGTTTTTTTTCCTAGTTTTTGGGTCCTTAACTTCCGAGGTCGTTTTGAGGCCTTAAACAACGTTTTTAGGGCTCTCCACAATCAAACTGTAGACAGAGTCAAAGTTTGACAGCGTAATGTGTAGTCCTCGGATAGACCTTTCCAACAAGCTATCGTGCACCTAAAACAGAGATCATATGTAAAAGTTACGACCCTGGGAAGTTGATGTACCAACTTACCCCAACGGGGCCCACGTGACTTTTGGCGCTTCATCTCCTAGGGTTGGGTTTTTGGATGTCTAGGGTTTTGGCATTCATGTTTATTATAAAAAGGATTTCAGAGCCTCATTGTACTCTTCTTCTTGCGAATGAGCGTAGTCATCACATCTCTTCCTAGAGATAAGCTGCCACCATTCTAACAAGCTTCTTTCAGTCTGCATCTTACAGTTTCAACATATTTCTGATTTAATAGAAGTCAAGTTTTATTGTATCTCTATTATTCTTCACTATGTCTCTATGTTAATATTATAAATCTATGTTTTCATTTTGTTCCGCTCATAAATCCAGATCAGTGGTATCAGAGTGGTCTACTCCTTGTCGTTTTTTAGTGCATGTCCTCGACGAGATTAGGGTATAGAGAGTTGGGTCTCGAGCTTGTTTCTCTTGAGGACAACTTCTCTCACACACCCAAGAAAACTTTCATGGTGGGTGAAAAGAAAGACGATGGGATGGGAGATCCTTTCAAAATGTTGCTCGAGGAAGCCCTCGAGTGACAGAGGAACGAGATGATGGACAAGTTTGCACAAATCCTTCAACAATTGTCGACAAGCGATGCATCTACCTTGAGCGGAGGCATTGCCCCCTTCAAGGTATAGATCAATTTTGATATTCCTATATTTGAAGGCCAGATAGATTCGGATGTCGTAGATAAATGGTTAAACCTTCTAGAAGGGTATTTTTATGTCAACAATTTTTCTGATAGAGAAAAGATTACATTTGGGCTCCTCAAGGCCGTCCCCCATGTCAAAGATTGGTGGGAGACTTTCTGTGAGAAAAACGAAATCGAGGGATCCACATTATTTGCAGTTGCACCCACTTGGGGTTCCTTCAGGAATGTCATTAAGGAACAATACTACCATGTTGGAAGTTATGACGACTTGTATACAAGATGGACCACACTGTGATAGGAAAGAGACCAAACAGTGCCAGAGTTCACCAATGTCTTCCATACCTTGTGCACCAAGCTGGGTATCAAATATTCTGAGCAACATCTGGTGCTAAAGTACCGTGGCATTCTGCATAAATACATCCAAAAAGAAATGGAGTTTTTGGACATCTCATCCTTGGGCGCGACTTATTGATATGTCGTCAAAATCGAGTAGAAGTTTAAACAATAAACACAACAGTTTGGATATGGAAAATCCTCACAGCAGAAGCAGGGCAAGGGCAACCCCAACCCGTAGAACAAAGGACAGAGGAAAGATGGGAAACCTTAGGACAAACAGTCTAAGCCACAAGCAAATAAGTACAATGGAAATATAAAGAAAGATACCGAGAAGTGGTGCGATTTCCATAAGAGCCCCTAGAATAAAACTGTTGATTGTCGCTCAAAGCAGTCATTACTGGCTGAGGTGAAATCTTATGAATCATATGTGGGTTCTGACTCTGAGTCAGAACTAGAAAAGGGGAGATAGATCATTGATGTGGAACCTAGTGCCACTGTTGCTACCACCAAGATCCATCCCAGTGAACCTGATGAGCCAAAGGAAGGTGAACGCCTCTTTCATGCACATATGTGGGTGAAAGGAACTTCACTGCACTTCATCGTTGATAGCGATAGCCAAAAGAACCTCATCTTAGCAGAGGTCATCAAGCGGCTATCCATGTTGACAATGTCGCACCTGCAACCCTACACCATCGGATGGCTCCACCAAGAAAGTGACATTCGCGTCAGCCAAAAGTGCCACATGTAGAATGACATCAAGCCTTTCAAAGACGAGGTATTGTGTGATGTTGCTCCCCTTGAATTTTTTTATTTTCTTTTGGGACAACCTTATTTATGGAAATGTCATGTTGTATATGAGTCTAGGCCTCGCAGTGTTATTATTACTTTCAACAGGAAATTGTATAGGATACCCAAGGTAGTCCCACCTAGTGCCATTTCCTTGATCTCTGCCAAGCAATGAAGGAAGGTCATCTCTCAGACCGGGAAGTTTGTCTTCTTCTTGATTCACTCTCAGAGTGAGCGAAAGGTTGCAACCACATCCATGACCTTCGTGGCCGACCTCTCCACGTAGAAAAATCAAGTGGATAAGGTCATGGAAGAACACAAAGACATTTTCTGATCACCTACTAGGGTACCTCTACCCTGTCATGTCAATAATTCCATCGATCTAACCCCCTACGCACTGCTACCCAATGGGCCACTCTATCATCGCTCTCTGTTAGAAAATGAGGAGATCAAGCGTCAGATCCAAGAACTGATCCACAAGGAGCACATCTGACCCAACTCATCACCTCGGGGAAGCCCAATCATGCCGATGCAAAAGAAAGATGAGACCTGGCAACTCTGCATGGATTATCAGGCCCTACATAAAATCACAGTCAGGAATCGGTACCTAATTCCCCGAATCGATGATCTCCTTGATCAGCTCAAGGGGGCCAAATACTTCATTAATATTGATTTGAAGTTTGGCTACCATTAGGTCCCAATAGAATTGACATATGTATGGAAGATTGCCTTCAAGTCAAAAGAAGGCCTTTTTGAATGGTTGGTCATTCCCTTTGGTTTGAGAAATGCCACAACAACTTTCATGAGGATGATGGACAATATCTTGCGGCCTTTCACCAATTCTTTTGTAGTGGTTTATCTAGATGACATCCTCCTCTACAACAAGACTTGGGAGAAACACTTGCAACATATTCAACAGGTTCTCCACACTCTACAGCAGCACAAGCTATAGGCCAACCTGGAAAAATTCTCCTTTGACATGGACAAGATCTAGTACCTAGGCTACATTGTTGATGAGCATGTTGTGCATGTGGATCCAGCCAAGATCCAGGTCATTTGTGACTCTCTAGCCCCAACCACCCTCACTGAGCTTCAGAGCTTCTTAGGCCTTGCCAATTTCTATTGCAGGTTCTTGTTGGGATTATCCCATATTGCACGGGCCCTCATCCAAGTAACCAGGGGTGATGGTAAGGAAAAGTTTGTGTGGGGCTTGTCCCAACAACAAGTGTTTGATGATTTGAAGCGACACTTGTGCTCAGCCCCAATGATTTCATTACCTGACCTACAACAACCCTTTGAGATTGAGACAAATGTTATCGTGCACCTAAAATGGAGATTGTATGCAAAAGTTATGACCCCGAGAAGTTGATGTACCAACTTACCCCAACGAGACCCAAATGAATTTTTCTGCTTCATCTCCTAGGGTTAGGTTTTTGGATGTCTAGGATTTTGGAATTCATGTTTATTGTAAAAAGGATTTCAGAACCTCATTGTACTATTCTTCTTGCGAATGAGCGTAGCCGTCACATCTCTTCTCAGAGATAAGCTGCCACCATTATAGGAAGCTTGTTTTAGTCTGCATTTTACAATTTCAACATATTTTTGATTTAATAGAAGTCAAGTTTTATTGTATCTATGTTATTATTCACTGTGTCTCTGTGTTAATATTATAAATTTTTGTTTTCACTTCATTCCACTCATAAATCTGGATCAGTGGTATCAGAGCGGTCTGCTCCTTATTGTTTTTTAGTGCATGTCCCCGACGAGGTCAAGGTATAGAGAGTTGGGTCTCGAGCTTGTTTCTCTTGAGGACAACTGCTCTCACACACCCAAGAAACCTTCCATGGCGGGTTAAAATAAAGACGATGGGATAGGAGATCCTTTCAAAATGTTGCTCAAGGAAGCCCTCGAGTGACAGAGCAATGAAATGATGGACAACTTTGCACAAATCCTTCGACAACTACTGACAAGCGACACATCTACCTCGAGCAGAGGCATCGCCCCCTTTAAGGTACAAATCAATTTTGATATTCGTATATTTGAAGGCCAAATAGATGTGGATGTCGTAGATAAATGATTCAAGCTTCTAGAAGGGTAGTTTTTTGTCCACAACTTTTCCGATAGAGAAAAGATTACATTTGCGCTCCTCAAGGTCATCCCCCATGTCAAAGATTGGTGGGAGACTTTCTGTGAGCAAAAGGAAATCGAGGGATCCACATTATTTGTAGTTGCACCCACTTGTGGTTCCTTCAAGTATGCTATTAAGGAACAATACTACCCTGTTGGAAGTTATGACGACTTGTATACAAGATGGACCACACTACGGCAGGAAAGAGACCAAACAGTTCCACAGTTCACCAATGTCTTCCATACCTTGTGCACCAAGATGGGTATCAAAGATTATGAGCGACATTTGGTGCTCAAGTACCGAGGAGGTCGTCAAGAGTCTAGCCCTACCGACAACAATGCACCCGCAGCCCTACACCATTGGATGGCTCCGCCAAGGAAGTGATATTCATGTCAGCCAACACTGTCGTCTGTCGCACGACATCAAGCCATTCAAAGATGAGGTATTGTGTGATGTTTCTCCCCTTGAAGTTTGTGATGTTCTTTTGGGCCAACCTTATTTATGGAAACGTCATGTTTTATATGAGTCTAGGCCTTGCAGTGTTATTATTACTTTGAATAGGAAATTGTATAAGATACCCGAGGTAGTCCCACCTAGTGCCATTTCCTTTATATCTTCCAAGGAATGAAGGAAGATCATCTCTCAGACCGGGAATTTTTTCTTCTTCATGATTCGCTCTCAGAGTGAGAGAAAAGTTGCAGCCACATCCATGACCTCCATGGCCGACCTCTCCACGTAGCAGAAGCAAGTGGATAAGGTCATGGAAGAATACAAAGACATCTTCTCATCACCTACTGGGATACCTCTGCACTATCAGGTCAAGCATTCCATCGATCTGACCCCCGACGCATTGCTACCCAATGGTCCAGTCTATCACCGCTCTTTGTTAGAAAATGAGGAGATCAAGTGTCAGATCTAAGAATTTCTCCACAAGGGGCACATCCGACCCATCTCACCACCTTGTGGAAGCCCAATCGTGCTAGTGCAGAAGAAAGATGGGACATGGCAACCGTGCATTGATTACTGGGCCCTAAATAAAATCACAGTTAGGAACCGATACCCAATTCCCTGAATCGATGATATCCTTGATCATCCTAAGGGAGCCAAATACTTCAGTAAGATTGATTTGTAAGATTGATTTGAAGTCTGGCTACGATCAAGTCCCAATAGAGAGGACAAATGTATGGAAGACTTCCTTCAAGTCAAAAGAAGTTCTTTTTGAATGGATGTTCATGCCCTTTGGTTTGACAAATGCCCCAACAAGTTTCATGAAGATGATGGACGATATCTTGTGGCCTTTCACCAATTCTTTTGTAGTGGCGTATCTGAATGACATCCTCATCTACAACAAGACTTGGGTGAACACTTGCAACATATTCAGTAGGTTTTGCACGCTCTGTGGTAGCATAAGCTATATGCCAACTTAGAAAAATTCTCCTTCGGCATGGACAAGGTCCAGTACCTAGGATAATTGTTTTATGACCATGGTGTGCATGTGGATCCAACCAAGATCCAAGTCATCCATGACTGACCAGCCCCAACCACCCTCACTGAGCTTCGAAGCTTCTTAGGCCTTGCCAATTTCTATCATAGGTTCGTGTTAGGATTCTCCCTTATTGCATGGGTCCTCATCCAAGTAACCAGGGGTGGTGGTAAGGAAAAATTTGTGTGGGGCATGTCCCAACAACAAGCGTTTGATGATCCGAAGCAGCGCTTGTGCTCGGCCCCAATGCTTTCATTACTTGAGCTGCAACAACCCTTTGAGATCGAGACAGATGCTTCAGACTACATTGTGGGCACAGTTCTCACTCAGCACGACCACCCTGTGGCTTATCATAGCGAGACACTATTAGATATCGTCCGTAAGTACCCTACTTACAACAAATAAATGTACTCCATTGTGCAAGCCTACCACCATTGGAGGCATTACATTCTTGGGAAGGAGACATTCATCCACACTGATCATAAGTCATTGCAGTTCATGCAGACACATGGAAAATTGTAGAATGACCGCCATCAGAAGTGGTCCACCTACTTGCAAGAGTTCCACCTCAACATCAAGTATAAGACAAGAAGTACCAAATGGGTCACTGATCACCTCAACCGACCTCTAGTCGTGGAACTCACCATGGTGCTAGACTCTTGCGGCCACGAGACCTCTGGATGGCCCTACCTCTATGAGAAAGATCCTAACTTTGCCACCACCTACCATATATTGGGCGCAAACATAATTGTCACTAATTTGCATCTTCAGGATGGGATGTTGTGCCATCTGGGCCATATATGTGTTCCATCAAGCGAGCAAGAGAAGCTGATTTGGGAATCCCACTACAGTCGGGTGGCAGGACACTTTATCATCAAAAATACAGTGACAGTGTTGCAGTGACATATCTATTGTCCAAAACTCCGACAAGATGTCAACAAGTATATCAGGTCTTGCACTACCTGTGCTATTTCCAAACTAACCACTAAGAAACAAGGACTATACACTACGTTGCCTACTCCATAGAGGCCCCGGGAATCCATCTCAATGGACTACATGTCGGGCCTTCCGTCCACCAAGCGGGGAAATGACTGTGTTTTTGTGGTTGTTGATCGCTTTTCCAAGATGGCGATTCTGGCCACCTACAAGAAGAGAATCATAGCGGAGGCCACTGCCAAGCTCTTCTTTAAACAAGTGTGGGTACATTTTGGGATCCCAAAAACCATTATCTCAGATCGGTACAGCCCGTTCCTCGACACATTCTGGTCGAGGCTTTGTTCACTGCTGGACATCAAGCTCACAAAATCCACTGCCTTCCACCCCCAGACAGATGGCCAAATCGAGGTCATCAACCAAATGATCATGCATATCCTGTGCATGTACAATTATAAGAACCCTCGAACATGGGATGAGATTCTTCCCTATGTTCAACACAACTACAACAGAGCCATACATAGCTCATCTGACCACAAGCCCTTTCAGGTGGGGTTGGGATTTCAACCATTGGGTCCCATGGATATTGCACTACCCGTTGCAACCACCTAGGAAGACTCGTCCCATGCTCCAACTGAAGCTGAAAATGCCACCCATTTCATTGAGTGGATCCATCAGATCCGCCAATAGGTTCATGATATTTTACAGACATCCAATGCCAAGTACAAGCAGCGCCATGATCAACATTGGGTGCCACACAAGTTTCAGGTGGGAGATAAAGTTTGGTTGAACTTGCAGAATGAATGCCTTATAGGGCCCCATCGAAATCTTTGTCCACTCTGCTACGGAACTTAAACCATCACCAAGGTTGTGGGTGATAATTCTTTTGAACTCAACATCCCCCCCCTCCCTTAGCTTGCATCCAATATTTAATGTTGACCTCCTTCGGCCATATTTTCCACCACTATTGGACACCTTAGAGATAACAGAACAATTGACACCAACATAGCTCAACCTTGAGTGTATGGAACATGCATCTACTGATCAGATCATGGACACATAGGTTAAGGGCACTCGCCAGCAGAGAATTCAACTTTATCAAGTTGTCAAAGTAGGGAAACTCCTACACCAAGGCAAGTGGCTCTCCCAGGGCTAAATTCAACATAAATTTTATCATCTGATGGGGGAACTCAACCAATGGAGACCATTGCTTCCTAATGGGGGAGGATTTATCCATATGGATATCGGTGGCACCCAACTATTCCAACTGGATCATCTTGGCAGTTTCTTAGTTTGGCAGTTTTTTTCCTAGTTTTTGGGTCCTGAACTTCTGGGGTCGTTTTGAGGCCTTAAACAACGTTTTTAGGGATCTCCATAGTCCATACATATAAAAAATTAGAGTTTGATAGCATAATGTGTAGTCCTCTGATAGACCTTTCTAACGGGCTATCATGCGCCTAAAACGAAGATCATATGCAAAATTTATGACCCTGAGAAGTTGATGTACCAACTTACCCCAACGGGGCCCACATGACTTTTGGCGCTTCATCTCCTAGGGTTAGGTTTTTGGATGTCTATGGTTTTGGAATTCATGTTTATTGTAAAAAGGATTTCAGAGCCTCGTTGTACTCATCTTCTTGCGAATGAGCATAGTCGTCACATCTCTTCTCATAGATAAGATGCCACCATTCTAGCAAGCTTGTTTCAGTTTGCATTTTACAGTTTTAGCATATTTCTGATTTAATAGAAGTCAAGTTTTATTGTATCTTTGTTATTATTCATTGTGTCTCCGTGTTAATATTATAAATCTATGTTTTCATTTCATTCCTCTCATAAATCCGGATCAACACCAGAGGACTTTTGTGTGTTGAATCTTGAAGGTAGATGTTGTGGGCAAGTTTGGTAGCTATTTGGAGCTGGAATTTCATGGAGAAAGAGTTTGTGTGTCTGGGAGTAACGTGTTGTTCAAAAATCATCAAGGAAAGCATGTGTTTTTTTGTTGGGTGAATTTGTGCTGCAGTTGTATGATTCTTGAGGTCCCAGCTGAGATATTTCTTGTCCAACCTGCGCTGGAATCCCCGGAGGGGAGTGGAAAGGGTCGAGGGACTGTGAGTAGTTAAGGGGGATTCCATCCCTTGAGTTGTTCAAGTTGTGGGGAAGATAGTTGCTAGACTGGAAATAACTGTGAGAATTGACTGTTGAGAGGGGGACATTAGCCAGCCTTAGGGACCACCGTCTCTTATGAGTTCATAGTCGCAGCTCGGGGGTGTCTTCTTATTGAGAACTGGAACAACAAGGCTACAGTTGGGAGGAACATCCATCCTCTGCATAGGGTTGCACATTCATTAAGATAAGTGTTCTTATGGGCTGTGTTTATTCATGTTAATTGTCGATATATTTGTTGTGCATTTTACTCTGAGTTATAATTGGCTAATGCTACTCATTGTGAATGGAATGATGTTTTATGCGATTAGTTGTTGTTGTGCACATTTAAAGTAATTTCATTTACATTTTTATTAAGTATGGATTGTTGCATGAGTTAGAATGTCATGTTATGTCTTATTTCTACATTTAAAATTGGTATAAGAAATTTTGTATTGGGTCGTTTTAGCAAGTTGCGTGACCCAACTTGGGGTTGGGTACATTACAAAGTGGTATCAGAGATTAAGTTCAACATTGGACTAATATGGGCCAAGAACCAGTGCAAATTTGGGCAAATTCATTGTTGCAGACTTCGGTTTGAGTGAATTTGGGGGGAAAACGGTGGAGAATCAGAGAAAATTCCCCAAATTCGGGGGAAAAGTTGAGATTTGGTTGCGTTAGAGATGTTTAATGGCGTCAATCAGCCATATTGCAAAGCTAGATTCAACCTGTAGGGTCAAAATTCATGTTTTAATGGTCACAGAAAGAGCTTTGAGAGTTCAGTGAATCAACGATCAAGATCCTGTTTGATCTTGAGATCAACGACCTAGATTTGTTGTGATGAATTTAAAAATTTCTAAGGTTTTCAAAGGTTGACAAGGTCGAGCCAATCAATAGTCAACATTCATTTTCGGTAGTTGGGAAGTTGAAGTAGATCGGCAATCTAGATTAGTTTTGGTCGTTTGGGAGTTGGAGTCAATTGACAACCAAGATCATCTTGGCTTGGAGATCGATGGTCCAGATTCATCCGAGTTTTGGTCGAAAATTTTCTAAGTGTTGGAGTTGACCAAGAGGATTTGTCGATGACCGATGGTCGGCTTGGATGATTTGGTGAAGTGTTTTGGTCGCTCATGAAAATTGTCAAAGGTTGATGGGTGATGGTTGGGTCAATTGATTTGGTGAAATAATTTGTTCTGCAATGGAAATCCTCGATGAATAATGGTCGGGTGTCGACCGATTCAGTGAACTGTTTTGATCGAGTAAGAGAAAGCGTTGATCGCCAATGGTTGATGGTCGGGTGTTGGCCGATTCAGTGAAGTGTTTTGACTGAGTAAGAGAAAACATCGATCGCCAATGGTTGATGGTTGGGTGTCAGTCGATTCAACGAGGTGTTTAGTTGTCCAAGAGAAATGGTTGATGGATGATGAAGGAAAGAGGGTGGTGATGTGCCATGCCACGTCAAACAGGGTGCCATGTTAGATCCTACGTGTCATGCCACGTCAACATCCATGTGTCATGCCACATCAGCCAAGAAATGGCCACTGTCCGACAGTAGGGTCGGTCGAATTGGAGAAGTGTTCTCGTCAGTCAACATGGATAGTTGATGGTCAGGTCGGCCAAATTATTAGAATATTTCATCCACCAATGAAAATTGTCGATAGTTGATGACCGATAGTCGGGTCGGTCGGTTTAGAGATGTGTTGCAATTGGTTGCCAAAGGAAAAGGGCCAATGGTCGACAATTTAGGTAGGTCAACGACTAAGATATCACCCAATTTTGAGATCGACGACTCAATTTTAAGGGATGTTATAGCAGTAAAACAATCAATTTTGTATGAATTTTTTGGGATTTTGAAGGTCATGAACTTGTGGGGTGACTTTGAGGCCCTAAACAACATTCTCGGGAAATTAAAACCCACGAGAACAGAGTGTACCAAGGTACATTGTGTTTCTACAGCTTAAATAAAAGAACTCAAAGAGAGTTATCCAACGATCTACTCCAGGTGCAAAACAAAGCTCGTATGAGAAAGTTACAGTTGAAACAATTAATGTAAAATTTCGAGAGCAGTTTACTTCAACTTCGATACCACTTGACAGTTTTAGATAAGCAATTTTCACCTCCTTCCCCTCTTTTCAAAAAATCGTCTAGCCATTTTCTTTACAGATCCTGGGAGGTAGGACTAGATCACAATTCTATGGATTAACTTGGTGATTTCTTATCCAACCTTTTTGGTACCTCTATCCCCCAACCCTCTCCTCTCATCCATTTGGATGAATTGGGAGAGGCCCCCTCCATCAAAGTAAATCCACCAGATTTCCCTTTCTATCCCCCTGAGAAACCATTATATTTAGAATCCCTTAGTTGCTCCCACTCTTTTGAGGCTACAAAATAAAACCTCAGACCTGGGAACATGGGACATGGCATATTAGAAGGGGGAATTGAGGGAGGATTAGGATACGTGGAAGATAAAAGTACCAAAGTTAGATAGAGAGATAGGAAATCCTTCCTCTCTCTAGCTCGGAAACAAGCTAATTATGAAGTTATAAGTGGACAACAACAATTTTTTTTCAAGGCCATTAAAGCAACCACCCCTAAGGATGGTTCCAAATGATGTTCTTAACCCTAAATTGCATAGGACTGGCCAATTCCTCCAATAAATTGGCCCTTAAAAGTTTAATAGAGTCTCATAATCCCTCTATCGTTTTCCTACAAGAAATAATGATAGATGGGGAAAAGTTGGTTCAAGATTTATCCAAGCTATTAAAGGGTTGGGATTTCAGCTTTATTGGTGGTATAGGATAGTCTGGTGGGCTTGTTATTGGGTGGAAGATAGGATTATTCTCTATTTCTAACTCTCGAGCTTGCATCGGGGCTAAGGACTTCTCTCCTTTGTTTGGAACTAGGGAAAGAATTCACTTGTGTAAATATGTGTGGGCCTTACTATGAAAGAATGGAATACTAGGAAAACTTCTTCAACATTCCCTAACTCCATAAAGGAATGGTGGTGATTGGAGGAGACCTGAATGTATCCCCTTGGTGTATCAAAGATCTGGGGGGCCAACAGCCCAAGTGGACAAGATATATGACTTCTTCATAAGAAATTTGGAAAGGGTATGGATAATAGACATATAGCCTACCAAAATCATCTTGAGTACTTGGACTAATATGAGGATTGGAGAGGCAAAAATAAGAAAGAGATTGGATCGTTTTCTAGTTTCAAAGGAATTTTTTGAAGAGGCTATCAGACTCCGTCAATGGGTCTCCTTGAGAGGAGATTCTAGTCACAACATGGTGATCCTAGAGGTGGCCCCTACCCAAGAAAAGCAACCTAGCCCATTCAAGTTGAATCTTGAATGGCTTAAGGAAGAGTATTTTATCCAAAAAATCAAGGATTCCTGGACACCCTTCTATGATTCTCTCAATGAATTAGTTCCCATCCAGTTCCACCAAAATTTGAAAATGGCCAAGCATATGGAAATTCAATGGTCTAGGGAGAAAAAGGGAAAAAGACAACAAAACCTCAAGGGAGGTGGAAGAGGTACTAGTCCCTGATATCTTTAAGGAGGGTTTTGGGTTTTTGATAGAAATTCAAAAGTCAGAGCTAAGGCAACTTGATAATGAGAGAGGAAAAATACTATTGGATAGAGAGAAAGAATGGCATTTGAAAATGCAGGCAATTTGGCTTCAAGTAGAAGTTGATAACACAAAATTCTTCCATAGATTTTCCAACTACAAAAAAAACATAAACTTTGTCTAGAAGATTGCAAAATAGGATAGTTCATGGGCCACGACATTCCCTGATATTGTTGCAGAAGGAGTAAAGTAATTTCAAACTTTATTCAAAGATTACTCACGAGCCACCATTGTCGCTATCATCCATTTGTCTAACTTCTTCCCTAGATTTTTTGAACCAGAGGATAATCAAGCCCTCATGGCGGATGTGGGGAAAGAATAGGTTGTCATAACTCTTCAAAGCTTCCAAAAGGACAAAATTCCTAGGCCAGATGGCCTCCCCATTGAATTCCTTCTCGATTGTTATGATTTTATTTAAGATGATCTCAAAAGAGTAGTGGAGGCCTCAAGATCCTCGAGGATAAACTTGGCAACTTTCAACTCCTCCTTTATAGATCTCATTCCTAAGGTTGACAACCATCTTACTATGAAAATTTTTGACCTATCTCACTATGCAACATCATCTACAAGATAATTTCAAATACCATCTCAAGAAGATTGAAAAAAAATATTTCTTGACAGATTTCCCCTGAGTAGTTTGGTTTCCTGGAAGGGCAACAAATCCATGAGGTAGTAGGGGTTTCCCAGGAAGGCCTCCACTCGATAAAGACTAAGAATTTGAGGGCTATGAATTTAAATTTGGACCTCTCCAAAGCCTTTGATAGAGTAAGTTGGCTCTTTTTTTGTCTAATCCTCACCTTTCTAGGATTTAATCATGAGTTTGTAATGTGGGTAATGGGTTACATTAGCTCGATCTCCTTCATTGTTCTTATCAATAGAGTAGCCTCACCCTTTTCCAAACTTGAAAGATGAATCAAGTAGGGATATCCATTATCCCCACTTCCTTTTATTTTAGTAGAAGAAGGGATCAATAGATCTCTCAAGGTAGCCTCAACAAGTGTCACCTTCAAAGGTATTATAGTAGGAAACTCCTGTCATGTTTCTCAATTACTCTTTGTTGATGATATCCTTATTTTCTATGATGGATCCAAAATAATGGTAGGAAAAATCAAAGAGATTATGGATCTCTTCTATGAAGACACTGACATGAAGATCAACCCGACCAAATCAATGATTTCTTACAGTGGCCTCTCAGAGGCAGAAAAACTACATATATCCCAACTCTAAAGAAGATCAGATAATTATGTTATAAACTCATTTGGTATGGGGTAGGTGAGAAAAAGGGAATGGCTCTGGTCTCCTAGAGGAAACTTACAATTCCAAAATGTTAAGGAGGGTGGGAGCTCAAAAATATTTTCATGTTCTCAAAAGCTCTTGCTGCAAAAGATGTTTGGAGGATTTTGGAATGATGGGGTCTATGGGTGCATGTTATAAAGTGAAAATGTGTAGCCCCAAACCCCATTGAGGATTGGGTAAGGACCCCCATCAAAAAGTCATAGAATGCATCAATAATTTGGAAAGAAAGTACTTTGACTTTCCCCCTGATTGGGAAATGTTTGATTTGGAGAGTAGGAAAGGGGGGCACGATTCAAGTAGGACTAGATCCATGGATATGAATTAAGGACTCTTACAAACTTTCAGTCCCCCTCATCCAAGAACTTAGGTTCAAAGGATACCATACTCTAAGGCATGTATCAAGGGGACATTTTGAAAATAATAAAAAAACAACAATGGCTCTCATGGAGGAAGCTGGACTCTAGGGAGGAATTTGTAAACATTTGGAAGGCTTACACTGACATCCTCAGGAAATGTTGTATCAATCTAAATGTTGAGGAATATGAACTTATCTAGTCTCTAAATCCCTTCGGGGGTTACAAACTAAAGGTTGGATACAAGGCCCCGACATTAGAAGGAATTGAGAATCCACTGATTTGGTGGTGGAAACCCATTTTGAAGTTTAAATGCCCTACTATATATAAAAAAATCATGTGGCTCCTGCTCAACAATAGGTCCCACACTTCAAAATACCTGGTAGATGTTGTCTTTATGAATCATATTTAGAAACCAACTCCTATCTCATTATCTCCTACCCTTACTTGAAACAAGTATGGAAATAAATAGAAGGATTAGCTAGATTTCACAACACTTGGGAAGGGGACACCATTGAAGCTCTTAGAATATGGTATCAAAAAAAGGACACGAAGAGGTACATATATCTCCCCCTCACTTATTCTTAGGGAATATGTCTAGCTAGAAATACCAAACTATCTGAGGGTAGGGACACCTTGCCTTTCAAATGTGCCACTCAAAGCCTCAACATCTAAGTGTTTATCCTCATTTTTCCTCCGCTCCTCCTCACAATCAAGTTTCGATAGATCACATAAACAAAGAAATTCCCTGGGCTTTCTTTGATGGAGCCTCACAAGGTACTCCATATAGAGGTGGGGTTGGGGGAATTATATTCCTCCCCAAAAACCATACCAACTCTTTCAAAGATGGAATCAAATAGACCACAAACAATTTCATTGAACTTGCAGCTCATAAACTGGTCCTCATACCAGCGCTCTTAAGAGGAGTTTCACAAATTCAAACTCTCAAAGACACACTTTTAGTCATTCAATGGATGAAAGGAAACTTCACCCTAAGAAACTTTATGTTGCAACCTTTATTTATCGAGAATTTTCAAATAGATTTCACTCATCTCTCTTTTTCTCATGTCTATAGGGACAAAACAATAGAAGTACACATGCTTTCCAAATAAGGATTAGAGCTACACGAGGGAATCTAGGAAATCATTGAATCCTCTCAAGGAAATTATTCTTCTTATCTTCATGAACCCTTGTTTTAACTTTTTTTACTTTATTTGAGATTATGGATCAATTATATGAGCACTTGTTAATTTCTAAATCTTTTTGGGAATTGTATGTATATTTATGAAGAATATTGCAGCTGAATTTTTTGGGAAAGGGATTATTACAAGATAGTGATAGAAGCAAGAAAAATATTCTTGACACACATACAACTGTTATTTTTTTTCCCTGCAATAGAATCTGATGAAGACAATTGAAGTCTCTCTGTATATGGGTTTTTGAGGCAATCTAGAATACCACTCAGTGTCTATTGTTGTAATTTTGTTTTGCTTAATAAAATTACTTTACTTTTTTCCCTGGAAAAAAAAAGACAAGGATACGATGATCATATAGTGATAATAAGTAACATTTGGTATAAATGTTAGAGTATTATAATAGTTGGATTGTGATTTTTCAATAGATTAATAGGAATTTATTATAATTAGCTTAAGTTTGATTTTTATATCATTCTATTTAGAAAATTCAAAAAAATAATTTTGAGTATTTTGATTCCACTCCAATTTAAATTTAGATAATTTTTATATATGAAAAGAAAAGAAGAAGTAAAGGTTAATATAATTTGTTGAATTATTCGTCCAATGATGTTGTTAATGGGGAGGTCATATGTCACAAGTTCAAATCTGGTCAATTCCATTAATTTTACCGGTCATTATTGTGACTAGCAGTTGAGCCAACCTCCATCAAAATATCCCAAAGAAAAGGGGGGATCCCATAAAGTTTTCCTTAGAAAAAAGAAATGAAAAAAAACACGCTATGAGATAGTAATTTATGAGAGGTTGATCACCAATGAAAATGGAAAAGAAGGACCTTAAACGGGGTAACACAGTATCTTACTGAACTCTTAACATTAGGTGCAAAGAGGACAACAATATCAACATCACATTATGAAGATTATGGAAAATGAGGTCTTTGGTTTAGTGAGAAGAAGTTTACTATATGTTCAAGATGTGGACTTTATGGCTTTAGTTGTGGGAGGAAGCATAGAGGTTGTTTCCATGGTTTCTTTGAAGGAGCACCTGCAAGGCATCATTTCCACAATCATAAGTGTTATGGGAGGGAGTCAAGCGACCATGTAAGGACAATTTATGCTTTGGTTATAATTTTAGTAGGAAGCATGTAGGTTATTGTCATGGTTTCTTTGAAGGAACACTTGCAAAGCATCATTGCCACAACCATACGTTTTGTAAGAGGGAGTCAAGCACCTATGCAAGTACAATATTTGTAAGTAGTTGTGAAAGTTAATTCTCATTACCAAGCTTATTTGATGCAAATTATATTGAGAACAAAATGAAAGATAGCATTAACACTAAAAAATAAACACATAGGTACATTGAAAACCAATTTCTATTACTGAAATGGTGGCACAAAAAATTGTACAAGTACAAAGCAATGCATGGTGGCTAGACTGAAGGTAGCTTATATCTGAGAAGAGATGCAAAGGCTATGCTCATTCACAAAAATATCATAAAAAGAGGATAAAATCTTGAGATGCAAAAACCCAAACCTAATCAACTTAGTCCTTAGTCATCTGACTACTCATTGACTATACTTCATCAAGAATTGACCATTAAACATTAACATCAGGTTTTTTTCGACATGCTACATCAACATGTATTCATTACTTCCATTTCTTGATCATCAATGTGATTTTCTAGTGGATTATGCTCAGTCAAGGAAATTCATCAGTTATGTCTCAAGTTGTTATGATAGCTATCAAGAATTGGCTTTTTCATTGATAATTAACTTCGAGATATACCTCATGAACTAGTGAGAATAATCAATTGAAGGATGAGGCATATGAAGATTCATGGAGTCTATAAAGGGAAACATAACTTCAAGGACATATTGTTGTATGATTGTAGGAAGCACAATATGGCACAAGCATGGGTAAGCCTCAAGAACATACAAATCAACTTGAGGGACACTTGTGGTAACCTTGTGCAAAGGACAGACCAACAACAACACACCAACATGGACAAACTCATAGGAGGTAGATTTCAAAAGCACAAGACCGGTGATTGAGAAGACTCGTAGAGAAGACAAACTTGTAAGAAGTAGACTTCATAGGTTAACCCAATGACTTCTCAATTTTTAGCAAGACTTCAATCAACCATATTACTCGACAAAGGTAAGACAAAATTATTGATAATTTGATTTGACAAGATCATCATTAAACAATTGAACTCTATAATTGTCTATCTTTTTTGGGACAAAGCACACATGAATAGGACAAGTCTTATTTGGAAATGGATTCTAATATTGAAGGAAGTTGAAAGTGAAAGTTAATAGTTCCTAGAAGCAAGTCATTAGCTAAGAAGTCAGATAATTTAATAGATCAAAGTTTGACTAAAATTAAAATGATTAGAAAAATTGACATAGCTAGAATCAACTTGAGATAGAACCAACAGATTTACTCGACTGAGAAAAATCAACTAAATGATCACATTTATGGTTAGGGAATGGTAGTGATGATTTCATGTTGATGAAGCGGGTCGATAGAAACTTAATAGGTTCCATTGATGTTTATTAATCAATTGTTGATGAATTTTGGTCTACGAGTAGTCAGACGACTATGGATTAAGTCAATTAGGCATGTTGGTCAACTAGCACATGATTGATAATTACCATGGAATTCACTAAGCTTAATGGTTTCTTTGAGGACTCGTACTTGAACCTCAATAGAATGAATAAGTGGGGGGTGATGACTAGATCTAAAAAAATGCATGTAGGCCATGTGTATGTCATATATACACTATTGTAGAATCAATTTTATTTTCATTGGGTAGTTGGAATCAAATGACCCAAGGAAGGTGAATCCATTATTTCACTCATAAGCATAAAGAGGAATGGTTGTAACTGACCATTGGATAAGGACCATAATAATTCAAAGTGGTGGAGATTGAGAGTTGGGTGAGGAGGTAAAAGAAGAGGTGTCACATGATTGTTAATGATAGGTAGTAAACAAAAGTCAATAAGACTCTGGATGCTAGAACAATAAGTTTTTGTTTAATGGTGAGCCTATGGAATCCGTGGAGGACCTAATAAAAGAATATGTAATCCAAGGTTAGAGATTGAACAATTAAACCATAGAAGTTGTATTGAGGTCGAAACTATAATGTTTCGATCATTGACATTTTGACCTTGATCATAAATATATGCATCCCCTTATAAATTCCATTAGACATTACATGAAATATAAAAATCCCCTATTTTGTGTAGTATCACCTCAAACTAGCTCGTTCCTTTAAATTTCTTCTTGAATCAATTGAGTAGCTACATGTATTCAACCAAATTTATGCCAAATTCATAGCCCGAGAGTAGGGTAACCTCCCATCTCCAATACCAATTCCAAATTCCCACGGAAATGACAAACAAACTCTCATTAACCACCTTGCATACCCCAATGCATCTCCAAAGTTGTCACGAGTAAAAGAAATTCAAGTTTAATGTGTGTTGCGCATTCCAATGCACGTCATAAATGTTGTAATGATAAACTTATAAACATGCTGCACATACATCGAACCCTTCAAAATATATATTATAACTTTATCCCATGTTACGTTGCATTGCCAACCTTTCATTTGAGCGCTTGTAACATCTAGTTCACATGCATCATAATAAGTTATCACCTTCAAGCTCATCACCACATAATTCAACGCAATATCAACTTTTATGCTATCCCTTTATAACATGAAATGATTATACATACCACTTAAACCTTAAATATAAATCAACGTCACCTTTAGTGTAGTTTCCAAATATGCCCAATACATGATTCATACATCATATAATACGATTTATATTGCAATTGAAAACCAAATGTATGCCTTCAAATGCCATGCAATGTGGTATGTTCCTCAAGGATTTAACATAGCAGTAATTTATATGAGTGAACTTGTATTGAATGCACATAAAGACTTATCCCAAGCTAGTCTTGTCTCAAGAGATATGGCATATACATACTCCCAAACAAGAGTTGAAACATTTCTTAACGAGACCAAATTTAATGAAATGGTAATTTAAAATTGGATATGCAATAGATGTGTCATCGAAACTACTAGAAATTGAGATTCATGCTTCATCGTGAGACCCACAAAAAGAAGCTTACAATAAAAAACTTCATATTCAGTCTTAAAGAGGACCTGGACTTTTTCAACAACTAACCACAATAGCTTTTACATACCTACAAATTAAACCAAAAAAAAAAACATAACATCAAGTTGTCTCTTAGAATTAACTCTCCATCATAATAAGTATTGTTACGAGAACACTTCATCATTTAGTTCTACTTCATACAATATGCCCTCTAAAAGCCAAAGCCTCATTTAACATTTTATCTACTTCATTGTTCAAATCTCTATAAACATAAGTAAAGGAAACATTTAGGTACGGGTTTCTATCCTCATATATTGTTTCCATGATTGTCTATAACAACATGTTTTCTATCTTGTACCTCCCCTTTGCCCACTCAATGTTAATTTTAAAATCACCTAAAACTTGAAGATTGGTAATTCCTCTTTTAGATGCAATTTTTAGAAGGGTAGATAAAGCATAAAATTGTACCTTGTTATTAGTCCCCTTCTCTATTGCATATTTATGGATTATATGATGGTTCTCCTCCATAAAAAGAATATCAACCACACCACAAGTATTCAAAGTGTCTTGACAGGCCCCACCAAAGAACCCCTAGGCCCTATCTTTATCATTTTTGGGTTCTTGAAGAATTCTTGACTTGTTTAATTTTGTTGGTTTCTAGATTCCCCTGTATGCATATCTTACCTTGTGGCATACTTGTAATGGAATAAATTACTTCCCCTATAATGTCATGCCATTTCTTGCAATCATGTGTGTTCACCTACAAAATTATCTTTATATTGCTTCTCAAAGTAGGTTGCAAAGGAATCACCTTCCCATTTGCCTTTGCCTTTAGGAAATTTCATTACCTCACCACAAACTTCTTTTGCATATGGGAATTTATCCAACAAATGATCTATAATTTCCTCATTACATATACACAAGATGCATTTATCTAGCCTCTACCAAGTTCTCTTCTAACAATTAATCCAAGCTAAAATTTTGTTGGATAGCACCAACTAGATGAAGATCCTTGTTTTCATAGGGCAATCTAGCTTCTAGATATATTTTCACCACCACTTCCTCTCATTTTTTACTTCCTCCTCCACCTTAGCCTTGTATCCAAGTTTGGTTGTATAATTCTTGGATCCCTTGTTTTTAGACCATATTAAATTATCTTCATCCACCTTGATTTTGATTGCACTATGTTTTAAACTATGCAAATAAATGTTCCGTTCTTCTGCTAAGTCTCCTTGAAAACCTAGCTACAAAGCGGATTTCTACCCTCAATTCCAAATGATACTAGACTCTTCATCTATTACATCTATTATATAGAATATACCCAGTATTTATAACAATCTAAAGCATATGTGCCTCCCATCCAAGGGTCTTCTTAGTACTAAACTTATTTTAGATGGCAGACTATAATGGAGTTTCTTCACCATGAGAGTGATACTTAAAACATTGTGACTTGATGTTGATTGTTTTGAGTATGATTTTCGATTTCTTATTCAGTTAATCGCTTAATAAAAATGAAATATAGGCTAAAATAATCACACAAGGCATCTAATAGTTGGTTTTAAATTGAAATCTAATTTAAGAAGAGATTTAAACTCACTTATTTTATTACATATCATTCTTGACACACACATAAATCATAAATCATAAAATGTTTTAAATTGAAATCTAATTTAAGTGCCATTAAAAGATTTAAACTCACCTATTTTATTACATATCATTCTTGACACACACATAAATCATAAATCATAAAATGAGAGTGGGCATAAGACCATCACAAGATTAAAACCCATGCTTTTATTTTTTTTCATGAAGTGGTGGAGCCAATCAAAAGTATCCAAAATTGAAAGCAAGCAATAAAAATCTCTTATAACAAACTTCGGTGTTAAGTTATGATGTGATCTTCGAGTCAGAAATTGTATAGTACATGGGATCCAATTTCACGGGCTATGATCCAAAGTGGTCAAACAAAACTCAAACTCGATTGGTGCCATAATTCGTATGGAGACCCCATTTTAGCACCTAAGATCCAAACGGACAAGTATGAGCTAAACTAAAGTATTGAGACTCAAATTGACTCAAAGGAGGCCTAAATCTATCCCTCGACATCAAGTCACACCTAAGACATGAAGACTATATTAAGACCCAAATATAACAAATATCTAAATACAAAATGACATTAGAGGAGTTATATTGATTTCTAGCACGTAAAATGATACAAATTACTTGACAATGAATTTCATTGATATAGTTATGTCCATAATTTCATTGATATAGTTATGTCCATAATTTCATTGATATAGTTATGTCCATAATTTCATCATATGACCCATACTAATCACTTGATATTGTCTTTGATTGATTATGGATCAATAAATTAATTAATACTTGAATTGACTTTATTGTACACTGAATTGAATTATGCTATCCTAAATTGGGTTCCCAATATCATAATTGACCAATTAGTATCTAATTACTATGTTTCTAAATCAATCTAATTATTAAGGGCGTGATTTGATCATAAGACTAATAGTACACAAATAGGACCCCAAGTTTATTTAATGAGACTAGATTTTGGTAAATTAATACCTAATATGTCAATTATCTAATGACTACAAACTGAGTGCTAAGGATCCCAATAAATGCATGAGGGTGTAATTGATCAATCAATGCCCCAATTTAATGAAGTAAGGCTTTAATGAAATTATGAATTCAAATTAAGTTTTGATGATCTAAGTCAATAGACTATGTTCCAATGTCATTATCTAAGATCCAAAATAATCTAATTCAATCAACTGGAATCCAAACGCATTCAATCAAGTTTATAACTTGATCACATGACAAACATAAACACCTAGGACTCAAATTGATGTATTATTCCCAAGGTGATTAATCAAGACCCATATTGAATCAATTTAGGCCATATTTCAACTAATATCAAAATCACATGCCTAATACCTATATTAATTTATCATGAACCAAATTGCAATTCACATAAATTGAGTTAATTAAGACCTTCATTTTTTTTTGCGACTGGCGGAATCAACAACTAGTCGGGCACGTACTCGCGTGACACAAGGTCGTGTTATCCGACTGCTACCACTATAACCTCCAGGTGTTCCCATGATGCCCATACACGACACACAAGGTAAGTTGGGGTTTCGACCGGTGACTTCACATAACATAGTTCCTTAATAGTACACTCCATCCTTGACTTCCCTACACCCCGGGGGCTAAAAATATTGAATGACATGGGGGTGGATTTGATCCACTTATGTGTGCACGAGTCGTGATACCATTTAATATAGTATATCTAGGTGCAACCACTTGTTCAAACACTACCTCAAGGTGCTCCCCATAGCTCTAGGTAAGGCCCTCACAGGAATTGAACCTTGCCCAATGGTGAAAAACTCCTTACTTTCCACCATTGGATCCAACCCCTTTGGGAAATTCATACATGAATTTAGTTCAAGGACCCCAAATCGATTTAATAGGATCGAGGCTTATTTTATAAAATGTTTCTTTTGACTATTGCTATAAATAAGAGATGGAAAATTATAATTGAAATGGGCAGCGACAAATGGAATTATTCCTCCTATGGCTAGGGTTTACCCTAGCTATTGTGAAATTTGTAGACTATGGCCATTGATAACAGACATGGGAGTGATTGAATCAACCAACCCTAGCTATAACATTCAACAACATCTCTTGGGAGAGAAAGTTATGAGAAAATCATCTTATTAGCCAGATCCCAAGGATCTATTCATGATAGAGATAAAAACTTTTAAAACTTTAGTTCTTGGCCTAAGCATGACAAATTTGCCAAATGACTATATTTCATCCCTTAACTAGAAATCCAGTCTTCAGACTCAAGGGAAAAAATGCTTATTATTTTTTAACAAGCTTTGATTGGAACATTTACAAACCTGTGGCTCCAAAGACTAGAGAGGCATGGATAGAATACCATTGGTTACAAAATATAAAAGGCTAGGTAACTCAATTTGCCTTTGGCTGAAGATATTTTGTGTTTTTATTTCAAAATCAGAATGACATAAAACAAAATTTCCACTTTAGTCCACACTTCATGGGACCTCAAGGAATGTTCTCACCCACTGGTCCCTTGACTTCAACTCATGAGAGGAGATCATGATAGCTCCTATTTGGGTCAGGATACCCCACATTCCATTATTTTTCTAGGATGAAAGCACCTTTAGAGCCATTGGGGAAAAATTGGGTCAATTCATTGACCAAGCTAAACCAAAAGGAAACTTGTATACTTTTGTTGGAATATGTGTGGAAGTGGATCTAGAGAAAGACCTACTAGAGGCGCTGCAAATAAATATGGATGGTTGGATCTATTTGTAAGAGTTGCATTATGAGTAGATTTTGTTTAAGTGCAATGCTTGCCGTGAGTATGGGCATTTTGCTAAAAATTTCCCAAGGACCTAGGATGAATAGTCACCCCCTAAGCATCCTTTGAATCCCTCATATTGTTAGGAGTAGAATACATTTAGGCTAGTCAATAGTAGGCATAGAAAACAATAGTCTAAGGTTACACAAACAACAAAGTATCTCATGAAGGATCATCCAATCGCAAAGTTTGTAGGTTGGGAAATCCCGACCCAAACCACAAGATGGAGACAAATAGGAGAATACCTACCCACTGTCACCTTAGATAGGTAATGTCGTCACTTTAGAGGTGAATTGATCACCTCAAGGGGGGAATCTCGGGTGACCCTCGAGGGAAATGAGATGGAAAGTGATATTTATGAATGGATGCCCCTACAGGTCAAGTTGCTAAGTGGAAGAAGGCTTGGTAATGAGTTTCGAGGGTAATTTAGGGTTGCCAATTCTTTGAGTGCCTGCAAAAAAGTGACTGTACCTGCCCAAAACACAAGAGAAGCCAAGTATGCAAGCTCTATGTTAAGTGGACAAGCAAGGTAAGCTTGTTGTATCATGATAGCTCCTATTTGGGTCAGGATACCCCACCTTCCATTATTTTTCTAGGATGAAATCACCTTTAGAGCCATTGGGCAAAATTTGGTTCAATTCATTGACCAAGCTAAACCAAAAGGAAACTTGTATACTTTTGTTGGAATATGTGTGGAAGTGGATCTAAAGAAATACCTACTAGAGGCGTTGTAAATAAATATGGATGGTTGGAGCTATTTGTAAGAATTGCATTATGAGTAGATTTTGTTTAAGTGCAATGCTTGCCGTGAGTATGGGAATTTCGCTAAAATTTTCCTAAGTACCCAGGATGAATGGTCGCCCCCTAAGCATCCTTTGAAGCCCTCCAATTGTTAGCAGTAGAAGACATTTAAGCTAGTCAATAGTAGGCATAGAAAACAATATTCTAAGGTGACACAACCAACAAAGTATTTCATGAAGGATCATCCAATCACACAGGCTGTAGGTTGGGAAAAGCCTGACCCAAACCACAAGATGGCGACAACTAGGAGAATACTTACCCACTATCACCTTAGATAGGTATTGTCATCACTTTAGAGGGGAAGTTATTACCTCAAGGGGAGAATTCTGGGTGACCCTAGGGGGAAATGAGATGGAAAGTGATATTTATGAATGGATTCCCCTATAGTTCAAGTTTCTAAGTGGAAGAAGGCTTGGTAACGAGTTTCAAGGGTAATTTAGGGTTGCCAACTCTTTGAGTACCTGCAAAAAAGTGATTGTACCTACCCAAAACACAAGAGAATCCAAGTATGCAAGCTTTATGTTAAGTGGACAATCAAGGTAAGATTGATGTCCCTATTTTCAACAGTCAAACTAAGATATGTATCAACAAAGACATGATTATTAGAGCTACTACAAAAGATGCTAAAAGTCTAACAAATGATGCAAGAGATAAGCTAGTAAACACAAGTACAACTCAAGTATAAAAGCATAGACTTTAGCATCAATGTAACGTTGTTATAGAAAAGTATTGCAGAGATATATTTGCAGCCTTATGGCTGTATCAAACAAGTTGTTACAGATGGAAAATCAGCCACCAAAAATCACAAAGAATACCACACAAAAGATGTGCTAAGACTCGTAGATTATAGGGGTAAATTATTAGCAACTTCCGAGGGTTGAATTGTGGGTTATTTAGATATTTGTTTAGGGTTTGTTGCATCCCTAGTGGTTGTAGCTTGAATTTATAACAACAATAAGAGTTATTTGGCAAAAGATGATGCCCTAGGAGCATAAGCAAGCCAATAACATATAGAATTGATTACACTTTGAACAACTTGAAAATCTCGTAAAATCATGTTACCCAATGCAAGTAATTTTATTTCTCCAATGCAAATTTCAGATTAGTTCCTTCAAAATATTGGGTAAATGGAGTCTTGTATTTAAGAGTTAGATCCATAATATCCCTAGGGGTGTAAACCCTCTTACTCCCCGGGGAAATAAAATCAAACTTAGGTAAATATAGGAGGGTGTACACCCTTGTACTCCTCCTAACAACCTTGCAATAAATGACTTGTCAACTAGAAAATGAGATGAATCTTAATGGAGGGTGTATGCACTTATACTACTCCTAGGGTTTCAACTAATAACAATTATGAAACAAGCAAGAAGAACCAACAATTGTAGATTTTCCTCACCAATTTCAAAAGAGATGCAAGATAAAACCCTAGTTCACGAAGCAAAGACCATTCATAAGCAAGAGAGAAGACCTCTAAGAGGTGAGCACCACCTTATCTCCACAAATCACCAAGATAATTCACCATAAGACATTTGCATAAGAGAGATAAAGAGAGAGAGAGATCAAATTTCCCAAACATGGCTCAAATTTCAACGAAGTAGTCTTCTCACAATGGGAGAGCTATGATAAAATGAAATAGAGATGATCTATATTTATACAAATCCTCTAAAACATAGTTTGTTCACATTCAAAGGGTAAACCACAAGATAAGGGTAAATTTTCCCTTTTTATTTCCCCTTTACCAAAATAACAATTTTTAATTCATAATTTGCACATAAGATAAACCCTAGAAACATGATGTCACCCTCTTGGGGCAACATTTTTGCACTTTAGGTCAAGTAGTTGAGTTGGAGATGAGTGTGTTAGGCCTCCAAAGGCCAAGTGTCTTCAAGCCAAGCTTCTCTTCCATGATCCAAGGGATCCCTCCTTCAAAATGTGCCAAGTGTCTTCAATCACCACCAAACCCTAGCCCTAGGGTGACGTCAAGCCCTCAAAGGTGACATTTTGGCCTCCAAAGGAAAGTCGTTTGTCTTGTAGGGGCTAAGTGAGATCCTCCAAGGTGTCTCTTAGGCCTCCAAAGGCATTTCATCATCACCCGATGTGTGGGCCCTGGTATCCAACTTGTAGGATTCAAGCCCCAAGGAAGCCCAATCTAGGCTTATTCTTCCAAATCTATCCACCAACTAGGTCTTGCAAAGACAAATAATATGCCCTACAAGAATCTCAAGTTAAATGCATCATGATGAGTAAATAAAATCAATAAAAGAGCCATATAAGCATGTACACCCAAACCACCTCATCAAAATAAACAAGTGCTCAAAGACCCTGTGCAATTTTCTAAGTTTAAGTATGGGAGGGTTGACAAAGCGACCTATTGGGTGAATCGTACCTCAAGTTTAGGAGTGTTTCCCAAGTGGACCTCTCTCTAGGTCATGTGGATGATATGGAATGGATAAGGGAAAGAATCTTGGGCATGGGGTTCATGACATATAAGGGATCGTAGTATCTCATTTATGAGTGCCTTTGTAGAGGGTGTGTTGCACCTTCGTTTTCAATGCAACCTTTTTCCAAGCCCATTTATTGTCTTTTATTCTTTTTAAGATGTTTCCAAGTTGAAGCTAAGGTGGGGCTTCTACCTAAGCATGAAAAACAATGCCTACCTTGACTCTACCTTGGTAACATGATGCTTCCCCAAGTTTAAGTCTTGTCTGGGGCTTCTACATGAGCATGAAAAACAATGCCCACATATGCTCCACCTTAGTTGGCATTTGTATTAGTTAATTTTCACGGGTCCCATCAGTTTCTTACGAGAGACATTTCATTGTCCTCGGGATCCATGGGTGAACATCTAGAAGGTTCATGATTGGATTTTATCTTTTTCCAGCTACAAGCCTCTGGGCCTTCAACCCCTTCTTCCCATGAAGTGAGGGACAACCCCTTCTTGGGTTAGTACACCTGAAAATCCAAAAAGGTAAGGAGATGAGGAGATGAAGTGTGGAAAGTGAGCAGTATGGTCGGGAATGGAACGATGAATCGTCAAGAGGAACTCCCATTAGCAAATATATCCCTAAGGGTGACCCACTTACTAGGGCGCAATGTCAACCACGAAAGTGAAATAGGGCAAAGAGCACAATTTCCAAGAAAATGTTACATAATCAAAAGCAGTTATAGATGTAACAAACTCAAATGCCTTAGATTTTGAAATGACACTCACCATGATACTTTGCTTGTACCTCATGGAGGAATACCCAATGTCTTCTGGAAGCCAGTTGATGTGGTGGATTTCGTCGTGATGAACCTGGAACTGTGGTGGTGAGGTGGGTCTTTGTCTGTGCAAGTGGACACTGCTAATCAAGCGGTCTCTCGCTACTCCATGTGTGCAACCTGAGGGCCTCAAGATATCATCTCCTTAGTTATCCCTAGGAGTTGGGGATAGCATCTGGCTCCTACTCGGGGACATGTACTCGTCGTAGAGTGCATGAGAACCACGATAACTCCTGGTGTACCTGTGCCTACACTAAAACATAAAACTGTAAAATCTAGGGTGTCTCTATCACCCTTCATCCTTATATACCCAAACAAAAACTGAAAAATAACAACTAATCTAGAAAAGAAAATTTTGCATTTTTTCAAAAAAAATTAAACTAAACATGAAAGAAATATGCAAGTAGAGAAAAATGAAATATGAAATGCAACTAAACTATTATGAACAATCAATATGCAAATGCAAGGAAAGCAAGATGACCTACCTGGTTACCTTGGGGCCCTGAAGATCAGGTGATAGGTGATGCCAGGTAAAGTCATACAACCATTGCAACCATATGTTCATCATTTCATCAAGGTATCTCTCCATGTGCTTAATCATCCAATACAATAAGGATAAGTTGAGCACATAATAATCATGAACATAAATAGACATATAATCATGAAATGAAATGAAACTCATGGAGATGGGTGGGAGGAGGGAAATCCTGCTAGAAAGAACATCCACAAGCCTAATTGATCCATATATGAATGGGACTATTGTATGTAGATGATGGCTCATCTATATGAATGAAATTAACCATATCCTTGTCTTCGTGTGTAGCAAGAACAAAATTCAGGGCGTATTCAAGTGGATCTTCAACATGATGTGTTTCATGGAAGTCTCCTTCATCACTAGAACTGTATTTCTATGCGATCATGGCACATAAGGAACTTAATCTATGACACATTTCAGTAAGATCTAGTGTCAACAAATTCGTAGGACCTTCTTCAACGGTTTCTTCATTTGCAGAGGCTTGTTCTTCTTCTTCGCTCAAAATGTCACTGCTTCCCGAATGCTGAGAGGAAATGAAGGATCCCAAGAAAACCTGATGAGTTTCTAAAAAAGAGGAAACAGAGTAAGGCACAGTTTTAGGTCTAGAGAAAAACTCTTCTCCCGACCTTAGAAAACATCACTTCTTTATCTATAAATCCATGCCAAAATATCAATATGAAAGTAATTTCTTTTGGTAGCGTGAGCCCCGGACTCTTTTGGATCGACCATGATCTGGTGTTGATCAAAATCTGAGCATTAGAGTGGCTTGAAATCTTCATAGAACAAGATTGGGTCACCAAAAAGATACTCATCAAAACTCTCAAGGGATGGTTGAAAATAATTATGAGCACATTGAAACAAGTTATCTTGAAATGGATGAAATAATTCTGTAACCATGTCATCATCGGGTTGCGAAACAACTGAATCATATGTGCACGAAGACCAGTCCTTTGAAGATGACCAGTCAACCTATTTTTCTTGAGAGCTAGCTTCAATTTCGTAAATGGGATCTTCATCAATGTAACACCATGTTTCCCCCAGTTTGTAAATATAACTATATTGGCCAAGAGACTATGGAAAACTCAATATGTGTGAATGTTTGATTTGATGGACCTTTGTATAAAAGGCCAATGAATGTAGATTTTGTTATTTACTAGAAAATGGATAAGTGTTGCATGATTGTTGGAAGGGACGTGTGCTAAGAGATACCACGAATGTTATGAAAGAGATGGTGAAGGGGACCAAGAATGGTTGCGTTAACCTCCACCAAGCCAGTACTTTGCTGGATTTAATTTCTCAGGATCAAAACAACCCTCTGACCTAGGAATGAATTACATTCAGGCTGGTAGGTGGGAAGACATCCTCAAGAGTTAATGAGGGGATGGGGCAAAACACCCATCTGTAAGGCTTCCAGACCTGACCACAGACTGGGGATTTGGGCTACATGCAATCTTGCTGAGAAAGGAAAGAGAGGAAGGCGCGATGGGCAGAGGAAGACCTGCGAAGAGAGCAGAGAAGGGACACTAAGCTCAGGTTTGAGGAAGAACTGAAAAAGAGCGTGTTCTGATCGAGAGAGAAGGAGAGTAACCTTCGTCCCTATCTATTACTGAGCCGAGAGAAGGAGAGTAACCTTCGTCCCCAACTTTCACTGAGCCGGAAGAAAAGATTCAATCTCAAAGCATCGTGGCCTAGATCGGGGGTGGCCAGTGGTAAATCCGTTAGGAGTGATTGAGCCTATAGTTGGGTGGAAATGAGCACCCCTTTCAGCAGTCACATCACGTCTTTCAGTTCTGATAAGTGTTTTCATGATTTGTGCTTTGAAATGTAATAATGAATGAATGCATTTATGTATACATTTAAGATTGGCCTCTGTATTGACTAATCAAGCGATGTGGAGTTACCTCACAGTCCCAAAGTTGGATCAAGCCTCTTGGCATTGCTATCGTCTCGGTAATTCCACGAGATTGCCCTGCCCTGTTTCAGAACTTAAAGTTATGTGAGCTAGGAAGGCGCTTCCTTCAAACCAGTAGCCTAAGAGACCTTAGGCTCGAGCCCATGACCTTAACCAAATATCAGCTAAGAGTAGAGCTTATAGCCCGAGATTCATCAGAGGGTCTATATGACCAGGGTCTAGGAACCTTGCGCTAAGTCTGAAAGGAGCTAGCTCTTGATGGCTTCGGAGCTTCGGGAGCTCGAAGCTCTGGGATGCCAAACTTCATAACTGTAAAAAATACCCGAATGTCGAAGTCGCGAAAGGTCGTGAGTCGTTGATCTGGGGAGTCCGTTGGGGCCCCTTCTCGACCTTTCGATCGTCTAGTGGAAGGTTTCGCGTATGATACTTCGACGAAGTTCCACTTCGGGAGAATGGAGATGCTATAACATCAAAATCCCCGAACGCCGAAGTTACAAAGTGAAGGAGAGCCGTAGATTTGGGGGAGATTGTTAGGAGCCCCGCCTACCGTTCGATCATTCAGGAGAAGGGACCTGTAAAGGGTACTTCGACGAAGTCCCGCTTCAGGAGGATAGGGGCATTGTGACACCAAAAACCCCGAAGGCTAAAGTCATGAAGTAATAAGGACCATCGATTGTCAGACTCTTCAGGATCCCTCTCAGCCTTTGATATACAGGGACGTGTGGCGCTAGATCTTTGAGTCTGGATACTGGGAAATCTAGGGAAAGTTGAGTTGTGGTGTGTTGAAAGGCTCTGAAGCCCAAAGTAACGAGAGTTGTCGATTCTAGGACGCTTCGAGACTTTTCATAACCGTTAGTTCTAGGTTGTGGTCATCCCGACGCTGACCAACTTCGGGAGAAAAGAGGAGTTTGCATCGCAAAACTCTCGAACGCTGAATTCTTGAAGTAACAGGAGCCATAGATCCATGGATCTACGTGGCCATATCTCGACCGTGAGATCTGAGGAATGTTATAACGTTGCTAGTCCGGAGTGACGTGGCACAGTGATGTCACCCAAGGTGACGTGCCACATGTCACCCATATTTGTGTGTATCACATACCCTATAGACCCATTGGGACGTGACACGTGTCACCCCTGGCCCCTTCCATGTGTCATCCCCAGGTACGAGTCGCTTAGCCAAAGTAGTTGATGAAGTGACCGGAACTCCGAGAGTCTGGGACTTCGAGACTACGGAGGGTTCAGGTGTAGCGTTGTAAAGAGATCAAAAGGTCCAAATACCGAAGCCACGTGGTAAGCTTACGGGACTTCGGGAGTTTGGGACTCAGGAAGGTCTCGTGCGTAGAAAGTAAGGAGGCATTCAACGACGAAGAGCCGAAGTGTCGAAGCTCCTGTTGGCTTGCGTGTTAGATGAAGATTGAGTCCAGTCATGGGATCGGATCGTGGATGGACTTCCACCATGGATGAAGGAACCTAGAGACAATACGTGTGAGGTGGATTCATGTGGACGCCACGTGGCCCTCAACCGATGAACGCCCGAAGAACTTCAGAAAGGTATATCCGCTAGTTCTGAGCTCGATTTTGAGCATGGAGACTATGGTTGGAAAGATATGGATGAGAAGAATGTGATAGAGACCTCGAATGAAGGATTTGACCACTGAAGGAGAACACAATTTTGATGCCCCATCCCTAGGAAAGCCATTGAGGGGTTGGGTGTGTTACAAATTGGTATCAGAGCATGGTTACAACACTTGGCCTGCTTGGGCTCATGGACGAGTCGCTTAAAAACCATGTTTAAAGAACTCTTAAGGGTGACACCCTACCTTACCTCTTTCCTAAAGAGTCAGGTTAAACTTTTACGGAAGAAAAGAATGAAAACTTCCTATTGTGTGTGTGTATTTAAGAAATATGAACTATGTGTTGTTCATGAACTAATAGACTGTTAGCTAACAACAAGTGTTTTTGTCAGCACTCAAGCAGTCAGTAAATCGCGAGAAACTACAATCATAAAGGATGATAACGCGCCATGAAGTGGGGGATGGCTCCCACAATAGAGACGAAGAATCTGACAAGAGGAGGGCAGTGGAGACCCCTCCGAATCTGCCTGAAACTATGAGCCTCATGGCCGAATTACAGAGTTGCAAGGCCAACAACGAGATATTGATAAAAAAGAAAGAAAAACAAATGGAAATTAATGCAGTCTTGTTGCAGAGCTTATACGACATACAGAGGCAACTGCAGCATGGACCCGCAAGCAGTCATATGGATCGACGACATACGAGGAGAAGTCAAAGTCCACCTGAGATACGAAAATGTGGTCCCATAAGTGGCCACACTAGAAGGAGTACCTCGAGGAAGGCCCGGCCTAGAGGCAGGTGGCTCTCATCGGGAGATTCCTATGGAAAGGAAACTGGCAACTCCGAGGGATCTTCTAGTAGCAAAACTAGCTCACATTCTCAAAGGAAAGGAACGAAGCGAAATCATTCCAAAAGTTGTAATCGTAAAGAGTTTAAGAAATCTAGACCACCCTCTTTCAATGGAGAGATTAAGAAAGGGGAAGAGGCAGAAGCTTGGCTTCTTAGTTTAAAGAAGTACCTCAGAGTCTATGACTACTATGAAAACTTGAAGGCTCAAATAACCATCTTCAACCTGAATGGAAAGGCTTCCATTTGGTGGGAAGACCTTAGGAATGTGAAAGGAATCCATGAGAAGGATTTATCATGGAAGCAGTTTGATAAATACTTCAAGAAGAAGTATCTATTAGAGAAATAATTTTATGGGAAGACTAACGAGTTATATGAACTCAGGCTGGGACAACTCACCATAGAGGAATATATCAATAAATTCCTTGAGATTATAAGGTACGTACCCTACATAAAATATGAAAAGGTAAAATTGCAATGATTTATCGGTGGGTTACCTCGATACTACCGGGACAAGATTGAGATTGAAGAGCCAAATACCTTAGAAGATACTATTCGAAAGACAATGTACTGTTATGAACAGTTCAGAAAGCAGACAGAACCTCACGAGGACTGGAAAAAGAAGAGTAGTTCAGGATTCAATAAGAAGGGGTTTAAATCCTCAAGATTTAAGAGCTATGGGAAGGGTTCTACGATGAGCCTTCCTACTAGAAGTGAAGTGTGTATCAACATAATTTCCCCTCCCAGAGTGGAAATAAACCTTTTAGAGAAACCCTAGGAAAGACTGATGACCCAAAGAGAGAACTCTTGAAATGTTGGGGTTGTGGAGAATAACATCTGCTGAGGGATTTCCCACACAACCACAGAACAATAGGAGAGTCTACAACATCCAAGAAGCTACCACAATCAATGATGTGGCTAGGAGCATGCCACATATTTATGCAGCCTTGGATAATGAAAAAGCCGAACACCAAGCTTCAGTGGTGGATATGGAAGGTATGATCGCCAACCATCTAGTTTCTATTTTAATTGACCTTGGTTCCAATTTTTTTTATGTAGCCCCTTAGAATGTTGATAAGTGCAAACTGCAACTAGTTAGACATGTTAAGCCATGTTTGGTACAACTATCCACTGGCACCAAAAGAAAAGTAGCAGAGGTAATACGAACTTGCGAATTCATTATGGATGGATTGCCCACCCAAGTGACCCTTAACATACTTCCCCTAGGATCTTATGACTTGTTGATTGGTATGGACTGGTTAGCCACTTATAAAACCAAGTTGGACTGTTACCATAAGACTTTAGATTTTGAAAATGAAGAAGGGAGAAAAATAACTCTCCAAAAGATTCAAAAGCCTGTCTCAATGTGACGAATATCATCCCTTCAAATGAAAAAGTATTGTAGAAAGGGATGTTCTCTATATGTAATACAGGTGTTGGAATATGTTGAGGATGGAAAACCAAACCTAGAGGACCACCCCATATTAAGAGAGTATAGAGATGTGTTTCTAGAAGAGGTATCGGGTCTACCTTCTAGAAGAGACATTGACTTCTCGATAGAACTTGCACCAGGAGTAGTGCTAGTGTCTAGGACACCCTATAGGATGAGTACACCAGAGCTAGTTGAGATCAGGCTACAACTAAAGTAAATGATGGAAAAAGGCTACATCCATCCTAGTGTGTCTCCTTGGGGAGCACCAACCTTGTTTGTAAAAAAGAAAGATGGAACGCTCTGACTGTGCATAAATTATAGACAAATCAATAAGATAACCATAAAGAACAAGTACCCCTTACAAAGAATGGATGACTTGTTCGATCAATTAGGGGGTGCTTCCATTTTCTCAAAGATCGACTTAAGGTCTAGATACCATCAAGTCCGAATCAAGGATGAAGACATCCACAAAACAACCTTCAATACCAGATATGGTCACTATGAATTTGTGGTGGTGCCATTTGGATTAACCAATGCCCCCGCCACTTTTATGTGCTTGATGAATAATGTACTCAACAAATTCCTAGACATATTTGTATTGGTTTTCATTGATGATATCCTAATCTACTCCAAGAACAGAGAGGAGCATGAAGAACATCTTAGACTTGTACTTTAAGTACTAAGACAACATCATCTCTACGTTAAGTTTAACAAGTGTGACTTTTTCCAGAAGCAAGTCCATTACTTAGGCCATGTTATTTCTAAGGAAGGAGTGGCAGTAGACCCTGACAAGATCATGTCTATCATGGAATGGCCTACCCCAAAGGATATATCTAATATTAGATCCTTTATGGGCTTAGCAGGATACTATAGAAGGTTTATGAAAGGATTTTCCAAGATTGGTTGTCCAATCACTGTCCTTCAGAAAAAGGGGGTTAAGTTCACTTGGACATCAGAATGTGAAGAAATATTTCAGATACTAAAATACTTTCTAACCCAGGCACCCATGCTGAAGATTGCAGACCCAGATAATGACTTTCTCATGTGTACAAATTTCTGTAAGGAAGGACTCGGAGGAGTCCTTATGCAAGAAGGAAATGTGATTTGCTACGAATCTAGAAAATTGAATGAGCATGAAATCAATTATGTGACCCATGATCTAGAGTTGGTTGCCATAGTGCATGCTTTAAAAATGTGGAGGCATTACCTCCTGGGTAGGAGATTTGTACTTATGACAGACCATTGTGGGTTGAGGCACCTGTTTGATCAACTAAAACTCAATGCCAGACAAGCTAGGTGGATGGATCTCCTTAGTGAGTTTGATTTCGAAATCAAACACATCAAAGGAAAGGAAAATAGGGTGGTTGTTGCCCTTAGCAGAAGTGTGAAAACAATTCACCTTGCAACAATGAGCACCTATAAAATGGATGTCAGGGAGAGAGTCCAGAATGCACATGAAACATATGCATTCTTCAAGACCGTGACATCATACCTAAAGCAAGAGCCCACAGGGCTAAAGTATGAAGGTTATCAGATGCTAGATGAAGGTCCTTACAGAAACAAATTGTATATCCCAAGTTGTGACGACTTGAAGAGGTTCATAATGGAGGAACTACACAAGAGACCATATACTGGTCATCTAGGTTATTAGAAAATTATTTCGGCCACTAGAAAACAATTCTATTGGCCCGGATTGAAAAAGGACATAACTGATTATTTAGCTAAGTGTCTAGAATACCATCAATTTAAGGCAGAACACCGACATCCAACAGGGTTGTTATAGACCCTACCAATTCCAGAATGGAAATGGGAAACCATTTCCATGGATTTTATCACCGGATTACCAAAATTGACCAAGCATAATGATGCCATCATGGTATTGGTGGAAAAATTGAGCAAGTCTGCTCACTTCGTTCCTGTCAAGTCAACTTGCAAGGCAATAGATATCACCAACATCTTCATGAAGGAGATATTTAGACTGCATGGCATGCCTAGGGAGATTATCTTCGACTGAGACACAAAATTTACTTCAAGCTTTTGGAAGTCCTTAATGGCTGGTTTTGAGACTAAATTGTTGTTTAGCACAGCCTATCACCCTCAAACTAATGGACAGACAGAAAGAGTAAACCAGATATTAGAACACATGTTAAGGATGCATGTAATGCATCAGCCTAAGAAGTGGGAATACTACCTGCCATTGGTATAATTTCCCTACAACAACGGTTATCAAGAGTCACTGAAGATGAGCCCTTTTGAAGCCCTCTATGGTAAATAGTGCAAGATTCCAATCAGTTGGAGTAATCCAGTGGATAGAATTACAATCGGACCTGACATGCTGAAAGAAATGGAACAACAAGTGATTCTGATAAAGCAAAATTTGAAAATTTCTCAGGATAGACAGAAGAGTTACGCCGATAGAAATAGAACTCCCAGAGAGTTCAAGATAAGAGACCATGTCTATATCAGAGTTAGGCCCAGGAAGAGTTCCCTGAGAATGGGAGCTTGTGAAAAGCTAGTACCTCGGTATTGTGGACCCTTTGAAGTCTTAGATAGAGTGGGACCTGTAGCCTATAGGTTAGCACTCCCTTCCACAATAAAGGCACATAATGTTTTCCATGTTTCATTATTGAAGAAATATGTACATGATTCTAATCATATAATTGACTAGTCTGTGATCCAGGTGGAGCTGGAGGGAGAATTCCTACCAAAATCTCAATGCATACTATACAGGAAGGAAACCTCACTCGGGAACTGAACCATTGCACAGGTCAATCTGTAGTGGAAACATTTTGGCCCAGATGAGGCTACGTGGGAAATGGAGGATGCCATGAGACACGCATATCCATTTTTGTTTACTTCTATATATACAAACCATATTGGCAGATATAACATCGCAGATGATGTTCTCTTTAAGGCGGGGGGGGGGGGAATTGTAACACCCTGTTTCCCCCAGTTTGTAAATATAACTATATTGGCCAAGATACTAAAGGGTGTAGCATTGTAAAGAGACCAAAAGGTCCGAAGACTGGAACCACATGGTAAGCTTACAGGACTTTGGGACTCGGGAAGGTCTCGTGCGTAGAAAGTAAGGAGGCATTTAGTGCCGAAGCTCCGCTGTCCTGCATGTTAGATGCCTATGTGTTAGACGAAGATTGAGTCCAGTCATGGGATCAGACGATGGATGGAATTCCACCGTGGATGAAGGAACCCAGAGACAATACGTGTGAGGTGGATTCATGTGGATGCCAGGTGGCCCTCAACCAATGAACGCCCGAAGAACTTCAGAAAGGTATATTCGCCAGTTCTGAGCTTGGTTTTGAGCATGGAGACTGTGGTTGGAAATATCTAGACGAACAGAATGTGATAGAGACCCCGAATGAAGGATTTGACCACTTAATGAGAACGGAATTTTGATGCTCCATCCCTAGGAAAGCCATTGAGGGGTTGGGTGTGTTACAATCAATAATGAAGCAACCAACATCCCATATATGTCTCCCAACCTGTATGAAATCATCAATGTGTAGATCGTCTAGGTCATAAAGTTCTTTCACAAAAGCACTTGCATCATTGAGACTAATCACTTCTTCATCTTCATGTGCAAGAGGAAAACAAGGTTGAATGACTTCATCTTCATAAAGCGAGAGAACAGATGCCAATGTATCCTTCTGCTCATCTAGATGTTGCACTTGATCAGGGTCTTCTTCTTCTTGGCAACTCTCTTCATGGATTTTCTCTTTAACCAAGTCTTCATCATTAAATAATTTACCATCTTGATCTTGATCTCTAACAAGTTTGTAGACTTCTTGGGGCATAAAAAAGGATCGATCCTGAGATGGAAGGCCTTCCTGGTAGTCGTACCTTTTTTTCACAGCGTTACATGGTGATTTTACTCGAAAGTAGGAAATGGCAACTTCCCATGCCATGTTTAGGGTAGGATTCCTCTCATAATTTTGAAGGATAGCGTTGTACTCTTCCTTTCTTTGCAAACAGAACTTGACCAGAGAGTCCTTATTCTAGTAGTGTTGAAGTAATTGTTCACATAACTCATTGTCTTCCTGTATGTTTTCCTTGAGGCACTCAAAACTTTCCTCATTACTATCATCCTCAATCTTTTCTTCTTCAACTATGCCTTCATTAGATTTTAGAAGCATTGTTTCTTTCAAACCTTCAATAAGTTCTGAAAGAAACGAACATCCCCGGAGATCGTCCTCAGGTTATTGAATAGTGTTTTCAAGCTTTTGATTTCTAGGGCTCCAATGCTCAAGGAAGTCTCAGATAAGGATTATTGAAGAAGAAATACTTTTGGGGCTACAAGAATATATGATCCATTCTCTTTTACTTTCTTCAAGAGATAACATAAACAACCACCCAATCACATCTTCTTGTTCTATCCTTCAGTGTATGATGAATTCATCAAACTCGACGACATGTGCAACAACCAAGGATGGATCACTGTCGAACTTAGGAACATGAGTCAACTCTTTCATCAGGCATTTATTTGGATACCATTAAACTGACTAAACATCCAAGGCTTTGTATGCCTCATGAAAATTCCACAGAGACATCTTTTCATCACTTGGATAAATACTTCAATGGAGTCGCCAGATGATATGAAGGTTCGTCAAGGGATGGAAAGGGGGAAATCAGGGAAGGGTGGGTTCTTGGAAGTGGAGTCGCCATATCAGCTTCAAGAATATCTCATCAAGGGTGAAGGGGAACATCCTTCAAGTGGAGTCGCCAAGCAATCTAGGGGTAAAGGATCTGGGATCAAATCTTGCCAAAGTGTCGTTAGAGTACGAAAGAGGATTCAAAATCCTCCCCGAAAACAACGCAAATTTTTTATTGCACAGGTTGTATGTTGGGTAAATCTCGACCCAAACCACAAGATGGCAACAACTAGGAGAATACCTACCCACTGTCACCTTAGATAGGTACTCTCGTAACTTTAGAGGTGAAGTGATCACCTCAAGGGGGGAATCTCGGGTGAACCTAGGGGAAAATGATATGGAAAGTGATATTTATGAATGAATGCCCCTATAGGTCAAGTTCCTAAGTGAAAGAATGCTTGGTAATGAGTTTCGAGGTTAATTTAGGGTTGCCAAGTCTTTGAGTACCTAAAAAAAAGTGATTGTACCTGCCCGAAACACAAGAGAAGCCAAGTATGCAAGCTCTATGTTAAGTGGACAAGAAACGTAAGATTGTTTTCTCTATTTGCAACAGTCAAACTAAGATGTCTATCAGAAAATAAATGATTATTATAGATTCTAAACAAGATGCTAAAAGTCTAACAAATGGTGCAAGAGATAAGCTAGTAAACACAAGTACAACTCAAGTATAAAAGCATAGACTTTAGCATCAATGTAAGGCTGTTATAGACAAGTATTGCAACGATATATTTTCAGCCTTATGGCTGTAGAAATAAATTTGCTACAACAGAAAAATCAGCTACCAAAAATCACAAAGAATCCACCCAAAAGATGCGCTAGGACTAGTAGATTATAAGGGTAAATTATTAGCAACTTCTGATGGTTGAATTGTGAGTTATTTAGAGAATTGTTTAGGGTTTGTTATAGACCTAGTGGCTGTAGCTTGAATTTATAACAAAAATAAGCTTTATTTGGAAAAATATGGTGACTACTGGTGGCCCCCCTAGCAAGTCATGGCTACTCTCTACAAGCACACCACGAACTTTAGCAAGCCGAATTCACCATGAAATTCAAAAACCCAGTTCTGGCACTATTCTGGCAATGTAAAAACTCAAACATAGCAAAATCATTTTTTTGGCAATTCTAATGCTTATTCTACTTGGTTAACAATCTAATGATCATCCTATCGGTATTTATAAGCTTACAATCCAGGTGGTCGACCACAGGAGGGTCGAACCACCTCTAAATTCGACAAATTACATTAAATGAGGCCATAACTAACAAAACGGAGGAACCCGATAATCACCCTCTTTGGACAACTGAAATCGAGTTGTCTTAAGCTTAGTAGCTGGAGGGGGCGATGACAAACAAAACCCATGTGCTCGATTTGTCCACCACTGGCCACCAATACCATAACCGCCAACTTGCCTTGCGTTTTTGTGTAATACTGGTTGTTGAAACGAGTGTCGGATCAAGTACCGAAACAAGTGCCGGATCAAGTACCGAAACAAGTGCTGGATCAAGTGCTGGAACGAGTGTCGGACCACGAAACATGGTGCATTTTTCCCTATAATAGCAGAAAAACATGAATTAACTCTTGGAAACCATAAAATATGATAAACTAAACTTGATTGAATCACAAAACATGAATTATACGTACCTCATGCCGATTATATCATTTTACCATAAAATTCTTCAAAAGGCTCCTTTGAAAGATAAAAATGCATATATACATATGGCAAAAAGTGTATAATAACGTCATGGAGATGATCATATCTCGGGCCCAACAGGGTGTTCACAACAAAACATATATCTGGCCTGATATTCGTCAGATACATCAACGAACCAATAATATATATGTACAAAGTAGCATCAACCAATTATGACGAGGTATCTACCAGGAGCTTCAACTTCGTTTCCATGGGTGTGTACATGGATTTACATTGCAACATGTTAAACCTCTTCATTATTTCAACTGCATACTTCCCTTAGTTAAGGAAGATCTTCTCTGGGATTTGTCAAACTTCAAGACCTTAGAGATAATGCATTAGGTCTTTCATCAAACTCTATAGCGATCTTCTTCTGCAATCTGTGATGAGCTTTTATTCATCTTGTCAAGAATACATCATCTACATGTAGTAGCAACAATATAACTGACTCATCAATCATAACCTTGAGGTAAAGGTTAGAATCAACTTTACTCTTGGTAAAGCCCAAGCTCGTCAGGAAACTGTCAATTATGCCATATCAAGCTCTAGGAGATTGCTTCATCTTGCAGACATGAGTCTTTCTATCTTCAACTTCAAATCAAAATTTCACATTACATTGTACCAATCTGGTACACTTGCTCAACTGTAATTCAATCTTCACAATCATGTGCTAGCTCTATGTGCTCTCTGCAAAACACTATCTGTCTCACTGGTTGAGAGTATGTTCTCTCCTCTTTCTGCAACTGTTCCTTCTGGAACTGAGACTTTGCACCTGCAGCTGCTTGAGGCTGAGAATGACTGCTTCATCCTCATTGTGGCTACTGAAATCTGAAAGTAACTCCTCTACTTCATTATGGCAACAACTTCATCTAAAACTGAGAGTGGCTCAATAACTGATACTGAAGGTAGCTCTTCTTCTTTCATGGAGGTAACTCTATATTTTATCGTATTCATGTCTCCATGGCCCAACTAATGTAATGCACCAACTGCCACTCAATTTTAAATACGGGGATTGCTACCCTTGCATCTCATACTATATATGAATCATAGTTGTTCTGGTTGTCTTCATAAATACTGGAACTATTTCTCCAATTACTGGAGTAAGTGTCTTGTCATAGTCTTCTCCCTCTTGTTGGGAGAATCCTCTAGACACATATCGGGATTTGTACATCTGCAACATGCTTGATCTGTATAGATCAATCTTGGAAGTCAATACTAACTTCTCTTCTAGTCTCACGGAAGAATCCATATCCTAGTCTTTTTGATTGACTTCCTTCTCCGTCACTGAAACAAGGGAATCTTCCAGGAGATTTCATATCTCCTATGAAGCTACGATCTAGTCTTCTCATGGCATCTGTCTCCCAGTCTCAGAGGATGTCTCTTCATCTGATCCTTTTTTAGATCAGGTTTGCTCTCGATTTCTTCTGAGTCTACAAGGACTTCATCATCTCTTACAGGGTATACTTGGTGTTGAATACCAAGTATAAATATGAAAGGCCGAGTCATACTTCAAACGAGTTCTGCTTCCCGTCAAGGTGGCTTCATTATCCTTTGACCAAGTCTTCTGTGAATTCTAATGTTTGGTCATTTTTGGAGCCTTCTGCTCCTTATAGTCAATCTCCATACGAGATACTTTGGATCTCAAAAATAACTTCTTCTTCATCTTCTATGGTACATGAATATATATGGTCATGTACATAGTCTTTTTCATGTCTCATCTCATCTGTTGCCTTATGTAACCTTCACTATAGCTTCCTCATGGTTATCACCAATGACCTGAAACAAGGTCAACAAAACGACAAGCAAGAATAATACTCTTTTGATAATAGTAACAAAACAATAGCATGAATAATCGTCATAGTAGCTCCTTTAGAGATATCACTTGTGACTTACCTGAAACAAAGATCAAAAGTAAGAAATATAATACAAAATGAGATCAACACTCTTTTAGTGTTGTGATCAAACATTCATCCATGGTAACCTGGAACCAACACAAGAATTTTCTCCTAGAGGAGATGTTAGTTGTATTTGGTAAATGATTACATTAAGCATTTATCACAATATGCTCACATTCTACCAAGCATAATACTTTTCAAAGACGCCTACCTCAACTGTAGTGTTTACTTGTAAAGGGGTAGTTATCAACTTGTCATGTGCAACTTTGAATATTATCAACTTAATTAATCAAACCTGGAACCTGGAGCCTTATCCTCAAGAATGAGTGTGTTTCTTTTCTTCCAAGTCTCCTTCACTCATGACGAGTGTTTTCTTCAACGTGTCTTCTGTACTAAGACAACATGCTATCTTGACAGAAAGCTAGGTTAGAGGATAAACTCTACGATCTCAACTTTAATTAATTTAATAATTTGACTTAAATTTTGACCAAAGGTTAGTATGATGGTCATAACTTCAACATGCAACTTAGATCAAAATAATGTTATAACAAATAGATGCATATCAGAATAATCAAACCTGGGTTGCGTTATTCCTTTGAATGTGTTGGATCTATGGCAAGAGATCCCTTCTCCTGCAAATACCCTTTAAATCTTAACAATTTAAACATATGTGAATACATACCTCTGATAGTATTTGCAGGTACTAGCACCATATGGTAGCAACGATAATAATTACCAACTCTTAAAAACTTCAAGGGTGACTGCAACTGGTATTGCAGCTGATATTTCAACTGATACTGCAACTGCAATTGATTCTGAAACTGCAACTGCAACTGCAACTTAGGGTTTTATGAGGAAACCCTAATTTTTCAAACTTCAAATTTTGAAATTTTGATCCAGGGGCTAGATGCACTGAGCAGAGGTGAGTAAGCTGATACAGTCAGATTTATGAAAATCCAAATTTTACCCCTTGAAACTGAGCTTGCGGAAATTTGGACTGGTACTTCTGGTATTGTTTCTAGTTTCCTAGTTTTCTGGTACTTCTGGTTTTTTGGTACTTCTAGTTTTTTGGTTCTTCTGGTTTTCTGGTACCAGTGAAAACTAGAGTTTCACTTTCCGGAAGTTCTGTCCACTGAAAAAGTGCGCTCAAGGTGCCAAAGAGTTCCCTAGGCTAGGGTGCACTTTTCTAGATGGTTTTTAGGCTGATATTCCTCTTCAACAAAAGCCCTAATTTTCTTGTACGACAACAATGACGTTTTTCTTTATCCAGTGAAAGATGCTCTCTTTAGCTTAGCTCTGATACCATGTTAAGTTTTGAGCTATTATTAGGTTTCTTTTCAAGATACACTGAGAGAAACACAATCACAAGATACACATCATTTATCCTGGGAAACCCTCATGGGGAAGAAAACCCAACAAAAACTTCCTTAATATATATAGCCAATACAATGCCAAGACAATAAACCAAAACACTAGAGAATATCCAACACCGAGCAATGAGCCTCTCTCTCCCTTCTTCTCCCAACTTCAGCTACCAAACTTGTGCACTGGATGAGTGAATGAGTGAGTGAACAAATGAGGCGCCGACTTCCTTTATTTATACAAACTGGCAGGTGCTAAACAGGTGTCTCTTCACTGGGCAGGGCCGACTTGTCTTCGTAGTGGTTAAAACCACTTTAATTAGCCTTGGGGCCGACTTCTCAATTTGCATAATATATTTAGGGTTTGACCAATCCACAAAAGGGGATTTGGTCAATTACAATGCTTGACATGATCAATCCACAAAAGGGGATTGATCTAATGAATAATAACTCAATAAGAAATAGAATACTCTTTGTTGTTACAATATTTCAACAACTTGGTCTGAAATTTTTGGCCCTATTGGCTCTTCGATCTCTTGTGCACTTGTCTTATGGCTATCTTTATGGATGGTTGATGGAGGAGGGTCTAGCGCCAACCTTGGAAGATACTTTCTAGCTCTTGTGGTGATTTATCTTGGCATTTCTCTTGATCTTGGTATGGTTTTCTTCTATTATGCTATCATTTTTCAAGTTCAAGTATTGTTATGCTAGGAGCTAGGTGGGAAGTATAGGGGAATACACCCGCACCATAGCCTTCATCATTTTTTTTGCTTCATCTCATTGATTAAGGGTTTGCTAAGAGAAGTATAAGGGCATACACCCTCTTAGCTTAAACCCTAGCTAAGCTCCCCGTGACTCCATTAACCCAATAGTAAAGGCATTGGTCATTGATTTGTTGCATTGGAGAAATAAAATATTGCATTGGGAAACGTGATTTTTGATCATTTTTACTTCTTGCAAAGTGGATTGTTTTCCTTGTGCTTGGGCACCTTACAACCACTAGGGTGTCCTCATCTAGGGACTACTTATTGATGTTGTTACAAAATTGCATCTTCAACCGTTAGGGTTGCATAAGCCTTAACTTAGTTGCTTGAATAATTCTCTTATCAACCATTGTATTTCGCTCAAAGTTTGAACACTTGTACTCATTGGTCCAACACACTTTTTGGAAAAGTTTGAGGAGATTTCAGTGGCTGATTTTATTGCTGTAATACATTGAATGTTAAATCCATAAGGCTGATACAATTTTCTACAGACAAGTGGCTACAACAACCTTATCATTTGTGCTAAAATATTGGCTTTTCATCTTGAGTTTAGCGAGTCTTTCTCTTGTATTTTATAGTTGATCTCTAGCACTTATTGAGTAGTTTATAGTACCATTTACTTGCCGATACATACTATTATCTACTGCTGCAAATTAGGGACAACAAGCTTAACTTGTTGATCCAACTAACATATACTATTGCAAAGTGTCTTTTCTTGTGTCTCGGGCAGGTACAACCATTTGGAGAAGTGTTATACCCATGGGGAAACAATTACTTAACTTGCAAGACATCTCTTTCCACCTTTCACTCCACTTAGAATTGACCTATAGGGGCTTCATTTCCATCCATCTCCATCTCCATCTCAATCCCCCTAGGGCCACTGGGATTGCCTCCCTATAATGATCTAGTCACCCTTGAAGTGCAGGACCTACATTGAGGTGACATTGGGTGTAAGATTTCCAAGTTGTAGCACTTGTTCTGTGGTTGGTTTGAGCTTTGCGCAACCTACAACTTGCACTATAACAGAGTTGAGAGCAAACCCTTATATAGGTTTTAGCTCTAACTCCTCATACAATAAAATATTATTTGTTTTCCTAGATCCACTTCCAAGGAATGCAATAAAATATGACTATCAACAACTTGCTCACTAAAAGTAGCAAGAAGTTTGTCGAGATCTCAACTTCCTCTAATAAAATATTATAGGAAAACACAAATAGTACTATTTTTATATAATTAACTCCAACAACCAAGCCAACAATGATATAATAGTGGAGTTAGTTGAAACAACTTCCCAAAATAGCTAATAGGCTTACAACCTTCTTGTCATGATAACTTTTCAATATACTCCATGATCTCTTCCTCCAAGGTGGACCATGCATAAATAATGCGAATATAAGAAAGTATCCATACATGGGATGCTTCATGATGGCACAAAATCTATAATAGGTGGCATACCTTGCCTTAAGACAACTCGAAATAAAAAAAAGTAAGTATACACGTCCAACTCCATGACGTCACCTTCCTCTAACAAAAGGGACCCACGTTTTTCCATGCTTTGGCTCAATGATCCACTATATAAGACAAAGTGAAGAGAGGTATAGTTCCAAATAAACAACTTTGGCACCATCGAATCATATGATAGGGGGTGAGCCCATGGTATGGTATCGAGCTCATGACTCACTAGATGAAGTTGTCTATTGCGCAACACCATAACTTGCCCAATCATGTGGATTCTTCCATGTAAATTTAGAAGTTTGTGACCCCAAGAAAGTACAAATTTTAATGTTGTGGCTCCATGAATACAAGTATGACTTTGGACGATGGCTCACGAGGATGGTGGCTCCACCATGTTTTGAGAAATTGGCCCCATATATCTAAATAGATAACTGAAGGAGAGACAACGACTACATCTACTTGACCCATTACACATGATTCCATTTCAATGTGGTTGTCCACGTGAAATCAAATATGAACGATGACTCCATGTTAATATGAAATCACACAACACCTTCCATATAATTAATCTTTAATTCAAAGGGGTTTCTTGTGGTAATGCCCTTCTTATATAAGTCATTGCATGACATCTCAAAGGGGGCAACCTCTTTAATCATTGTAAAGTTTATTTTACAGCTCCCAAATGTGTCTTGAAATTTAATATGAGAAATACCCCCCAATATTATAATATATCCTTTGTAAACATGTGTGCTACTTTTTATGCACATGAGGAAAAGCACATGTTTTTACCACATTACCCTTTTCCTTAGACCTCATTGCATGTCCCCCTTTACCATAGTCTAAGTTGTAAAAAGGGTAACCCCTTTAGACATATCATATCATCTCACTTTACTTGCACAAGCTAATATATAAATTAATGAAAGGGGTCGCCCCAACATTAAGACAATGTGATCCTTTAACTTTGTTTTATATTCCTTTATCACAAACTAAGTGCAAAAGGGGGTGGTCCATTTAGAATAGTCTTGTTACCACAATTGTGCCAATGGTGAATATAAGAGTTTGTATCATAAACCAAATTCATAACACAATGGGGCCAAGTAATACACCATAACATGATAAAACATATCAAGTGCAACCACGAAGAGAGAACTAAACACCAAGACAATCGACCTCAACATCACTATGCTCAACCATCCTCAAGCAACATGATGGAGGATTCCACCATCATCATTATCTCAAGATGCATTATTATCAAACAAAAATAAGAGGTACGCATTTCAAAAGCCATCATCATCCGCAATTTATCCTTGCAAATATACCATGCGATGAAAATCGCACAATTACCACTCAATCCTACATAGGTAACAACATCATTTGCAGATTTTTGAATGATAATGACTTTAAAGCATAGATTGGAACTAAATTAAAATCATCGTAACAATAAATTAAATTATCTTTTAACTTTTATGTAATTGAATAGCATTATATATTTGATTTATCTACTAGTTTAATAATAATAATATATTATGGAAAATAAAACTTTTATAAAAAAAAAATGATTAAAAAATTAATATATAGATAGAGCATTGCAGTTCAAACAACCATACTAAAAACTATAAATCTTTGATTTTAGGTTCGTTGGACTTTGCATTAACAACCCTCCTAAAGATTTTAGGCGCAAGGAATTTTTAAACTTATAACCTTTACTAAAAAAATACTATCAAGTGTGTTTGTATAGAGCATAATAAATATGTAACAAATTTTTGGTAATGTCTTATGGATCGTACTTCACTGTTCATTCTTGTTTTGTTCTTTCACTATACTTAGTCTCATTCACTTAACTTGTCACTTCAACATTCACCTCCGTACACTCATAAGCTTGGTATTCCTCGAAGGTGGTTGTGTTGGTCGATCCTAAACACCAATATCGTTTTACACAGCACTAAAGAAGATAGAATTGCTATTGTTCTGATTTCCAGAGCACTAAAAGGAAGATTGAATTGCTACTGTTTTAGAAGAAGCGTGCATTGAGAAAGGTTTTCTTTAGTTTATATGGCTTACGAGGCAAAGATCTCTCACATGCACTGATTGTTTTTCTCATCTTAACAAAGTAAAGCTTAAAACTCTACACGTATGAAATGTCCCACCACCCATTTCAGGCAAGCCTGACGTGGCTCTATAATTCTGCTTGGAAGTGAGAATATACAAAAGGGGACTAAAAGACTTTGTGCCCTCTTTCCATGACGCATTTATTCGAAACTTTTCCAATCTTCCATATGTATCTGCAAAGCCAAATGATGATATATGAATCCATGGACCATGTCTCAATATGGTTTTAATGCCCTCTAAAATCAGCACCTCAATGTTGGATAAATCCGGAAGAAGCTTTGCAGTGTTCTAGGTGGTAATGCCATGATCAGGGTGGTTCATCTCGCAAAAAATCAGGAGGGTTTGGACTCGGTGGGCTTTGCACTTCTGGGAGAGCTCAGGGCTGCAACGGAACTCTTGGGTTTACAGAGGCCTCTTGTGATTTTTTGATGATCATGATTCCTGCGGTTTGAACGCTTTTGCTCACAGCGGTTCAGGTGAGTCAGTGAGTAAGCCCATTACAAGTCAGAAGTAGGAAAAATGCAACAACAAAAGCAGGAAGGGCATGGAAGAGGAGGAACGAGGGCCGAGCAAACAGCACCACCAGCAGTAGGGGGAGGAGCAGCAAGAGAAATGGGGGTCGGCATGGGATTAGGGATGGGCATGGGGATGGGGATGGGAATGGGATACGGTCACATGGCAGGGCCGCAGCACTTTGGTTGGGGCTATGGATACCACCACCAGCCAATGCCCCCTTTTCCTACAGGCCCAGTATTCAGGCCACCGACATTTGCGCAGGAGATGATGCCGAGGCCCACTTTCCCGCTGGGAATGCAAAACAATAACTCCGGTGGCGCTTTGAAGCGAGCTGGAAGAGGCCCATCACATAATCGGGGGCGTGGTTATAGCCGAGGTTATGGAGGCCGTTATTGGGGTGAGTCCCAATTTCAGGTTCAATAACATCCTGCTTTTCAGTTTCTTGTTAATTTTTTTTTAAAAGGAGCAAATTTTAATTATTTATGTTCGTGTGAAACTCAAATGCCACTCCTTTTTTCCTCTAAAATTCAGTTTCAACTTGAATCCCCAAAGGCATCACTTTCAACTACAACTCTGCGTCTACAATTCATTGGGTTGAATTTCTACCAATGACGTGGGCACGTTGCCCAATGCCCCAGTTTGGCATGACCTATATCTATATGTAGTTGGTGTTTGTTTACTGTTGCTCAGTCCTCCATGTTCTCCTTCAGCATGGCGCATTCATCAGTTCCAGCGGAGCACTTTGCAGATCCTTGCCTCAGGATCTGTGCACAGAGAGAGGCGCCTTGGGTGAGGGCGCAGTAGCATTAGCAGAGGCCTCTATGATGCGTAGCAGATATAGGCAGAAGTAGAGGCACATGCATGCCTTAGGCAGTCAGAGTGAACACAAGTTTTGGTCCTTTCACTGTTGTATAACTGTTCTACGTTTTGGTCTTTTTCGCCGGAATCCAGCGACATAAATCTGCACGAAATCACTATTTTCTATTATTTAAAATCCATTTTTGAATGCAGAAATGGATTCAACATGCTGAAAAAACCCATGGAGCACTTGAACGATACAGAATTAACCATTTCCAACAATTTGTAGCCGAATTTCAGGCAAATATCCCCCGAAAATATCGCCGAAAAAATGTGAAAACGTAGAACGTTTAGACTACTGGTTTTAAAACTAGCATAGGGGTATGGTATTAGTTAGAGCCAGAGGTATTTCTAAGTTTAGCTTGGCACTCTATTCTAGGCAGGTCTCTTTTCAAAGCTGGGTGCTCTTCTCTAGAGGAGTCAGGGTTTTGACACAGTCAACCAAGGCGCTTTTATTAGACAGTTTATTTTTGTGGAACCTAGATCTCTCCTGTTCTATGAAGGAGAGAGAAGGCAGACTTTTGGATAGTGTTTTGGAGAGTTGGCAAGTGAATTGCTATGTAATCTTTCAGTTTTGAGTTAATAGACGGAGGTGTGATTGGTTTCTGCAATATCAGCTTGCTGCAAATATTTTCAGTGCGGTGTATTTTCAGATTTATCATTCCTTCCTTACAATGTTGATAGGAGTTTCTTATTTCAGTGCTCATTGTAGGAGTGGAGGTCTGATTACCATGTCGTGAAAACTTAACATGGAATGGGAACTGTGCATCTGAAATCTTCTAGGAATCCATGTATGAAGAAGGCTGTTGCGTGTGAGAGGGAGCTGTCGGAAGGTTTCAGTGAGTGTGATGCACGAGAGCCTTTAGTTTAGTGAAGCAATCCATGCATGAGATAGACACTTGGACTCGTTATAGGTGGTAGTGTGTGATGCCCTAAGTGCTCCAGTGATTGGAGAGGCGCTCTGCAACTATGATAGGTTGCTGATCTGATTTGTTCTCCCGCTGATCTGTTCAATTGAGGTGTGTTCTAGGAGTTACAGGGATGGTTAATCCAGGTCTCAGAGAGTGTGATTTATTAAAAGGTGTTGCAAACTTCCCTCCTTGGAAGTGAAAACTTCAGATGTTCTTGGAGGGGCTTTATCTTTGGTGTTTTGTTGAAGGGGAGGTTACAGTTCCTACCGATCTTGTGTAGTTGGCCAAACACAACAAGAATCATCCTTGATTCTGTGAAGGACTATTTGATCCCTTACGTCACAAAAAAGAAGTTGACATAGGATATGTATGATGCCTTGATCACTTTGTATTAAAACATGAATATTTCCCACAAGTTGCTTCTGAAGAACAAGTTTTCTGCCACATGCATGAGTGGCACAAACATGGTGACTGTTACTTGATGAGAATTACTAAGTTGAGAGATTAGCTTGCTGCTATCTAGATTAAACTTGAGAATGAGGAGTTGGTGTCCATATCACTAAATGGGTTCTCTTCATATTTAGTGTTACCGCACGATTTGTAGTTAGGACAAAGCCCAACCCAAACCACAAGCGTGTGATACAACCGGGGACATCTATCACTGTCACCTCAATAGATATCCCCCTCGTTTTAGTGAAGAACAAGTCCCAAACAAGGGAGGCTTCCTGGGTGACCCTAGGGGGATTGCAAAGGAGAAGCCAAGGAGAAAAATGGAACACCCCTATAGGTCACAATGAAAGGTTCTAGGGGCTTGTTGGAGTTGTGAGTATTGGTCAAGGAAAAGTTGTCAATGAAGAATACCTGCAAAACAAATGTTAGACAACCAAAACCAAGACAATATATGATGAAATGAATCCAAGAACAAGAGGGAAACAACGAGTTATGCTTGCTGTCCCAAAATTTGCAGCATATAACAGTGGTATGTCAGCAAGGAAGAATTACAACAGCTGCAAATCAAACCATCAAAATCAAGTGTATGATATTGGAAAATAAAGCTTGTAACTAGTACACAATGTTCCAATGTTTAGACCAAGACTTTGATGACAAATGAAGGCTATTAATGAGTGTTATCAGCAAGTGTTTGTGACATCCCTATGGCTGTAGCAAACTTTTGCTACAACAACAATATTTAACCACAGAAATCAACAAATAGATGGCTCAAATTAAAGCTCTAGACAGACACTTATAGTTCCAATAGTTAAACAATGATTTCCACGGTTAAATTATGAATGAAACAAGAGATAGCAGCAAAATGTAGCAGCCCTAATGGCTGTAGCTAACATTTAATAACAACAACAAGTTGCATTCAATGTTCATCAACGATTTAGCCACCAATCGCTCACTTTTACCATGAAGCAAGAAAGTAAGAGAAAGAAAATGCTATGCAACTTTATCACTTTGCTAAATTTATGAGACTAGTGCCTTTATTGGGTTATGGAGTCACATGCTTGAAGGGAGAATTAAACCAGGTAGAAGATTGAAGAGGAATTGGGCTAAACCCTTATAGCATGCAAGACGTTTCCTTCTTCCCAATTGTCTAGCCTTCCAATCAAGACCAAAGTAGGGCTTAAGGTTTCTAGGGGTGTAAACCCTCTTACTTCCTAGAACATAAACCCTAGCCAAAGTTTAATTCAAGGGTGTAGACCCTTCTACTTCTTGAAGCAAACCTTGAGTGCTCTTAGCTAGGTGAGGAAAACTTGTGAGCTATGGAAGGTGTAAACACTCTTACTCCTCCTAAGGTTTTTCCAACAAAATCTTGAAATTACCAAGCAAATTACCATAAATTGCAGAAAATCTACTTGCAAGACAAGTAAGATGAAAAAAAACCTTACTCATCCAAGAAATATCCCACAAAACTTCACCACAAAGATCCAATGAAGGTAACACACTAGCATAGTCACCGAGTAGCAAGATAGCAACACATTTTTTGCACCAAAAAGAGACATAGCGATTTCTCCAAGGGGGTCGAAATTTCAGTCCAAGAGTAATTTTTCAAGTGATAAGTTATGTCTGTTACCCCCCATTTCTAGGGGTAACCAAGGAGATGATGTCTCGAGGCCCTCAGGTTGCAGACATGGAGTACCAAGAGATCGATTCACTGACAGTGTCCACGCACATAGACGAAGCCCTGCCTCACCCCGATACTTCTCCGTTCGTTATGATTGCATTCACCACACCAACTTGCTTCCAGAAGACAATGGATCTTGCTCCATGAGGTAACAAGTCAAGTGTCATGGTAAGTGTCACCTTAATACTTGAAGCATTTGAATATGTTGCATTAAAGCTTCTCTTGATTATGGAGCGTTTGCTTGGAAATTATGCTTTTTGCCCTATTTCACCTTGTTGAGTGTCATGATTTCCTAGTAAGTGGCCACCCTCAGGGAAAGGGTTTCTATTGGGGGGTCTCCTTGAAGGGTCATCGTACCATTCCCACTCATACTTGCCACCTTACATTACTTCTTCCCCTCCATTTCCCCATCTTTTAGATTTTCGGGCTTATTGATCCAAGAAGGGCATGTACCTCATTTCATGGGAAGAAGGGGCCACTAGGCTTGAGGTGCCCTGGCAAAAACATCATGCAATAAAGGCTTGCCCTGGGATCCCGAGAGCAATGAAACGCCTCTAAAAAAAAATGAGGGACCCATAAAATAAATAACTAATTGATCAATGATACTTTCCAAGGTAGAGCGTATGTGGGCTATGCATTTATTTTTAGTGCCCCTTATTGTCTTCAGCTTGGAAACACATGCAAACCAAGGTAGAGCGTATGTGGGCTATGCATTTCCTTTTAGTGCCCCTTACTATCTTCAACTTGGAAACACACGCAAAATGAATGGCTAATAAAGGGCTTGGAAAAATATGCTTTAAAAACAAAAAGAGGAAAAGGATGTGGCTAGCCCTCAATAAAGATACCCATAAATGAGACAATACAAGCCCTTGTATGTCATGAAACCCCATACCTAGAAGTCTAACCCCATCCACCTCACATTCACTACATAACCTAGAAAGGATTCTCCTTGGGAACATCCCCTACTTGAGGAATTGGTTCACCCAATAGGTCATTATGACACCCCTTCCATATCTAAATTTGGCAAATTGCATAGGGTCTTTGAGCACTTGTTTGACTTGAAAGGGTAGATTTGATGCACATGTTTAGATGGTTCTTGTATTAAATGTGATTTACTTGGCATGATACATATGACTTGAGACCCTTAGAGGGCGAATTTACTTGTCTTTGCAGGACCTTGCTTGGTTGATACTTGTGGAGGAACAAGACTTGCTTGGGCCTTCATGGGGGCATGAAGCCCATACAGTGAATGCCATACCCCACTCATTGGGATAGCTTGGATGAGGGATGTTACCTTTGGAGGCATTTGATTATCTATTGGAGGTGACTCACTAGCCTTCCTAGCCCCAACGTTTGCCTTTGGAGGCCATACACTTCACTTTTGGGGCATGACGTCATCATTTGGAAGGCTAGGGTTTGGTGGTGCAAAGAGTTTGATGATGATATGGCCTGTTTGTTGGAGGAAGACCCTAGCACATTGACATTTGGCCTCGGGAGGCCCAACGACTTCCTCAACAAGCTCAACGTTTTGCTCTTTATGCCCCTACGTCACCTCCTAAGGGAGCGACGTCATCATTTTAGGGCTTTCTTCATTGTAATTTTTTAATTTGGTAAAAATTATTGTTTAGAAAGGGAAATTTGTGAGGTCGGCCTCCTCAAATTATGAATGCGGACAAACTATTTTAGGTGACCTCATATAAATAGAGGTCACCTCACATTTCATTTTTACAAAACTCACTTGAGGATTACATACCTCTTGGCTGAAATTTTCGCCATAGTCGGGCAAATCGATCTATCTCTCTCTTGTGCTATTGTGGATGCTTATTGCTTGTCTATTGGAAGGAAGGCTAGCACTATCTCTTGGATGCTTTGTTCTTGTTATTGTGGTGGAGTATTCTTGGTAGATGAGGGTTTTACTTGCTATCTCTTAGAATCGGTAAGGAATTTTCTGCATATTGTTGTTGTTTCTTTTTGTTTCAAGGTTATTTTGGTATAAACTCTTGGAGGAGTATAAGGACATACACCCTCCACCAAGATCTTTCATTCTATCATTGAAAAAAGGTATTTGCAAAGGTTGCTAGGAGGAGTAAAAGGGCTTACACCCTCCTTGATTTACCTTGCTAGGTTTTGTTTGCTCTAGGGAGTAAAAGGGCTTACACCCCTAGAGAAGTAACAAACCCTATCTCTCATAGAAGAGACTCCATTAACCCAATTGATAAGGTACTAATCTATTTGCATTGGAGATATAAAATCGTTGCATTGGTATACGTGAAAAATTGAGATATTGCGTTTATTCAAATTGGAATCTATTTCAGATGCTATAAGCTTTATTGTGCCCTAGGGGCATCTTGCTTAGCCAAGTAATTCTCTTTGCTGTTACAAATTAATGCTACAGCCATTAGGGCTGCAGCAAACTCATCTAAACTCTTTCATTGATCACTATTCTACCATTGAAATTTGCTTGCAAGTTGCCACAATTAATCCACTTGTCATTGGCTATCTTTTGGGTGGATTGTTTGCTGATTTTAGTGGTTAGATTTTGCTGCTGTAACAATCATTTGGTACAGCCATTTGGCTGTCACAATAACTTGCTGATAACACTTAATAAATAGCCCTAAACACCCTCAAAATCTTGCTTTATTCATTGGAAGTTTAACTAGTCATTGCTAGCTTAGTTTCCATCATCTTATACTTGGTTTTGGTGGTTTAATTTGCAGCCATTGGTAATTGTTTATTGCTGATTTATACACTTATATACTGCTGCAATTTGGGACAGCAAGGTTTCTTGCTGAATCCCCATTGGCTAAAGGCTTGTTCGCTCATCATTTGTTTTGTTCCAGGCAGGGCTAACATTGTTTTGTAGGTACACAACCCTTGGCAACCATTTACTCTTTCACAAGACCCTTCCTCAAGCCTTTCTTCACCTCCAAGCTTGATCTATAGGGGATCCACTCATCATCATCTCACTTTCCATCTCAATCCCCCTAGGGTCACCGGGATTCCCCCCTTGTGGTGATTTCATCATCACTAAAGCGAGGGGAGTGTCTGTCTAAGGTGACAGTGGGTAGGTACTCCCGTAGTTGTCTCACCTTTGTGACTTGGGTTGGGCTTTGCCCAAGCTACAATCTGTGCGATAACAATGTCAAAATGAAAATGACTTGCCTCATATTTATATGAGGAAACCCAAGTCATAGTTTGTCCACCTTACAATTAAATCCATAATTTTAGGTTGAAACATAAGTTACAATGCTTATTTAGCAGATCGATTTGTTCTTTTGCCCACATAGGCTACAAAATGACAAAAAATAACAAAATGATGGGACATAAGCCCATAAAACTCTCCTCCAAGGTGGCACGTGTGAAGACAAGCCTCCAAAGGCTAGGGCGTCATGTTTGAAATGTGCCACGTCATCCCCAAATCGAGCAAGAAGGTGGGGCTTCAAGCCCACCACACCACTGAATGCACTAGAAAGGCCAACCGTCCTCCCAAATGTGTGACGTCAAGCTCCCCAAGAGAGACGTTTTGGAAAAGGAGGGTGACGTCACCCCTTCTTCATCATCTGGAACCTTGTTCAAGTGCTTGAGATGTCCCTCAAAGTGCAACGTTCATCGTCCTAGGCCTCCAATGTGTGGGGTGCATCATCCATCCCATGGGCTTTCAAGCCCCTATGAAGGTCCAAGTGGCTTAGTCCCTTCGTGAATGTCTTCCATCAGGCAAGGTTGCGAAGACAAGCAAATACGCCCTCCAAGGGTCCACAAGTCACATGTATCATGCCAAGTAGCCACATTTAATAAAGGAACCACCCAAATATGTGCATTACATCCCCCCTTTTCAAATTAAACAAATGCTCAAAGACCTTATAAACTTTTCCAAATTTAGGTATGGGAGGGTTGTCATGGTGCCTTATTGGGTGGGCCAATCTCCAAGTCAAGAAATGTTTCCCAAGAAGACCCTCTCTAGGCCATGTAGTGGATATGAGGTGGATGGGAGTAGGACATTTGGGCATGGGGTTCTTGACATATCAAAGGCTCATATTGTCTCATCTATGGGTGCCTTTGTGGAGGGTGTGCTGCATCCCTTCGTTTGCGATGCAACTTTTTTCCAAGCCCTTTATTTGCCTTTCATTTTTTGTGGTTCGAACATTGAGTGCTACGTGCAATGGAAAGTAAAAGAGCATCGTAAAGCCACTTGAAGTTATAACACATTGAGTGCCACATGCATTGGAAATTAAAAGACACCGTAATGCATTCCCCCATCAAGCGGGAAATTTTTATTTATTTTCTTTTAAAGGTCCTTCATTTTCTATGGAGAAGCATTTCATTGCTCTTAGGACCTTAGGGTGAGTATCTAGAAGGATAGATCATGGCTTTTGACTTCTACAGTGCTAGCTACGACACCTCTGGGCCTTTAGTCCCTTCTTCCCATGAAATGAGGTACAAGCCCTTCTTGGGGTTAATGAACGCACAAACCCAAAAGGTGAGGAAACCGGGGGGGGGAGAGGTGTGAAAAGTGGTAAGTATGATCGGGAATGGTACGATGACCCTTCAAGGAGATCCCCCAGTAACAACCCTTTTCCCAAGGGTGAATCGCTTACTAGGAAACCATGTCAACCACCAAGGTGAAATAAGTCAAAAAGGTATAATTTCCAAGCAAACGTTTCATAATCAAGAAAGTGTTGATATTACGGTAGTTGTTGTAGGTATTAACCTCTACGTATAACCTTTGACGAGACTAGAATATTCCGGGAAGCAAGAGAAACCCTAGAAGGTTAGGAAATAACCTTAGAAGACAAGTTGACTCAAGATAATAATTTATATTAAATTATTATCCTCTAGAAGTAGAAGTCAACCCAGTTAGGTCTCTTGGAGGACTATAATAAGAGGGCGCTAGAGCTCATTTGTCACACTCACTCTCACAACTGCATAAGGACAAGTGGTGCGCATGACTGGAGGAGAGTTGCAGCGGCTGCAGTGGTGACTTGGTCTTTGGTTATGGTTGGACTTTCTGCTTGGTTATGGTTTGGACTCTCTGCTTGGTACGCTAGCTTTGGAGAGAGGTACGTTACCTTGGTTGGCTATTGGTTCTGGGGTTTGCTTCCAGAATTGTTCTGTCTATCAAGGTTAAGGTGCTCGGGGGTGGCCTTTGTGCCTATGGTTGGGTGACAATATTGCTATATTGTTTATGGTAAAAACGAACACACCTATTATTCTAACAGGTTATGGGCCCACATTATCTTCGAACAATCTAACCATTGGAAGGTAGATTGGGAGGATTTGCTCAGTTGCAGTTGCAGTCGCAGTCAAAGTTTTTGTTGCAGCAACGAAACCCTAACCCTCGTGTTGAGGCACCTCAAGTAAAGTGCTTGACCTAATTTCTGGATAACCTAGTGCACCCTAGCCTAGCGCACCTCTTGGTACTCTTAGCAAGCCAAGGCGTCAAGTTTGAGTTTTTGGTCAAAGTCAAAGGTTAACCAAGTCAAAACAATCATGAATTACTCTATGAAGTTAGAAAACAAGTTAGAAGGGGATTCTAAATTCAGAGCATGGAAGACAAGGATTGACCTCATCCTTGCCAAGAATAAAGTATTGGATATCATGAAAGGCAAGATCATGAAACCACAGTTTGAAGCGGGAAAAGAGAAGGAACCTCAGAACATTGCAGTTATGGAGAAATTCAAGGACAATGACATCAATGCTATGGGCATCATAGTGGACTCTGTAAAGGACCATTTGATACCCTACATTTCTCATCTTGACTCATCTAAGAAGATGTACGATGACCTAATCAACCTCTTCTTAGTCAGAAATATTGGACAAGTGATGAGCCTGAAGAATGAGCTTCGTGACATGAAAATGAATAACGATGAAAGCATAACATCATACTTTGTAAGAATCTCTCAATTAAGAGATCAACTACAAGCTATTGAGGAAATCATTTCAGAAAAGGAACTAGTAAATATAGTACTTAATGGTCTTCCCAAGACATGGGATGCATTTGTCGCTAGCATGAACACAAGAACTGAGTATCCTACATTTGAAGAACTTTGGACTTGCTGTGCACAAGAAGAATCAAGGATTAACACAAAAGAGAAATCCCAAAAGAAAGATGATGATCAAGCCTGTTATCACACAATTTGTACTTGCCCAAAGCCCAAGTCAAGTGGATACAAAATTGGTGTAACTGGGAGTGACCTATCACTGTCACCTTAATAGGAAGCCCCTTTCTATTTAGGAGTATGTCACGATACCCCAAGGGAGACGTCCCCAGTGACCTGAAGGTTTTGAGAAGGCTAAGGCAAATGATACAAGAAAGTCCCTCCCCTCTCACAGGTCACTCAAGTCAAAAGGTTCTTTGAGTCTTATTAGAGATGAAGCAAAAGACTAATATTGTGTACCTGCCCAAAACAAAACAACAAATAGAAAAAAGGGCACTTTCCAAGTACAAAAATGATATTAATGCTTCATAAGACAATGAACTCTTAGAAAATAGGCTAGCTGATATAAAATTGTAGCAGTATAACAATTTATAACATCAATGATAAATTTGTAACAACCACAATAATTATGCTTCAAAATGCTTGAGAAAAGACTTGAAATAATAGCTTTAACTAGGCAAATTGATATTAGATAGTCACAAGCAGTTTTAGCAATGTCTAGCTAGCATAACATGTTACTTTTAGGGTTAATTTGCTGCTATTAGATGGCTGCAGCAATCTTTTGCAACAATAGCAAGTTAGTCAATGAATTTGGATAATCTAGGGTTAGTAGAAGTTAGTAAATGCTCCAAGGAAGATGGTTTGAAAATTGTTTGATCAATCAATCACTTGTAGTGAGTAGACTAGTACATTTTAGGGTAATGGAGTCAATGATAACAACAACTCTTAGAGGAAAATAACAATGATAGTACTATGTCAAGGAGATGGAAAAGATGAGAGAGGTGTTAGTAACCTAAGGCCTCAAACATCTGAGTCCTAGAGAGAAATAATTGCTAGAAAGTAAGACAACTTACGCCTTAGCGATTTCTCTTTTCCTTAGACAAATTTGAAATAAAATATGCAATAGGCAATGAAGTAGGGTTACTAGAGTGCTATAATGGTAGGGCTCTAGCATCCACTTCTAGATATGGTGCTTCTTGAGAAATTTAAACAAGTAGAAAATTATAGAGAAAAGGATAATAACTTATGCCTTTCTTCTAGGGTTTCAAGCAAGCAATTTCATAATCTTTGACATGAAAAAGTAAAATTTACCATAAGCATTCATTCACAATAAAAAAATGCAGATTTTCTACTTACTTCACCAAGAATAATCAAGCTTATACCCTAGTTGAAGATCCTCCACCATGAAAATAGCCAAGAAAACACCCAAAATAGCTTCCTCCAAGAAGTGCGCCTAAAATTTCAGCCAATAGCCCTTGAAAAGGGAGCAAATTTCAGACCTCACACTTGTGTGATGAATGAATGAATGATGAAAAAATGAGAGTTTATCTCTCTTCTTTATACAATATATGACCTTTAATTAAAATTAGGTCATCAAAAGGCTGACATGGCCAAATTACATGAAAAATCCAGATTTTACACAAATTCAAATAATTAAATCCTAAAATCACTTTTAGAGGTGACGTCATGCCCTTCTAGGGTGACGTTGAGCCTTCAAGGTGGAACGTTGGGCTCCAGAAGCTGGACGTTTGGCCTCCAAAGGACCTGGATGATGCCACACGTCCAATAAGCACACAACTGCTGTCATAACTGCAAACCCCAGCTCTGGATGATGTTAGGGTCAACGTCCAAGTGGAAAGGCAAGACCCCCCTAGGTCTAGGTCTGCCGAAGTATCCCTGGTGCAATGTCCTTCCTTTTTTCTTGGTGCAAGCCTCTGTCCCCCTGGTGGGGTCACATTATCCATTTGTTGGGCTTTCAGCCCCATGGAGGTCCGACCTAATTATTCCCCCATATGCACTTGTCCATCGGGAAAAGTCCTGCAGTAGCAACAAGTACGCCCTCCACGGGCTCATAAGTCACAGGGATCATAGCAATGTCAATCACATCCAATAATCAAATTACCCAAACATGTGCATCAAACCCCCCTTTACCCAGACAAATGCTCAAAGACGTTATGCAGTTTAACAAGTCAAGTTTGGAGAGGGTCTCAGGATGTCCTATTGGGGTAATCCTCCCTAAGTTTGGGGTGTTTCCCAGGTGAGAGCCAATCTAGGTCATGTAAGTGTGTGAGATGGTGTAGGGGAAGTGTTTGGGCAGAGGGTGCAGTGATAACATGGAAATGTAGGTCTTACATGTGGGTGCCTCCGTAGAGGGCGAGCTGCACCTTATCATGGATGCCATTGTTTCCTAGCCCATTCAATGCCTTTTATTCTTAGTCTTATTGCTTTTTGGTCTTTTTTCTTTTCAAGGGAAAAGCTGGGGGACACTGTCCTGGCGTGGTGACTAGAGGTGACAGTGTTACCCACAAACATTTCATGGAAATGAGAAGGCTGGCTCGTGATGAGACCCCCTTTCTCTTGGCTATGCCACCAAGAGCCACTACCCTGGTTTGGTGACCAGATAGATGGTAGTTTCATACCGCTACATGCCCATGGACCTAATAGGCTGGCTCATGATGAGACCTCCCATCCACCAACTAATACTTGAGTTTGTTTTATCTTACGGGTCCCCTTTTCTTATTGAGAAGCCTTTTATTGCTTTCTTGGGAATCCCTGGGCGAAGCATCTCAAACGTTTCATTTTGGCTTTTAACTCTTGCCAACTACTTTTACCCTTTGGGCCTTTAGCCCCTTCTTCCCACAAGGCAAGTAACAACCCTTCCTAGTGTGGCAAACCCAATGCCCGAACCAAGGTAGGGGGAGATGAGAAGAATAATGATGGAAAGTGGTAAGTATGGAGGGAATGGATGATGACCTTTCATAAACCCACCCAGTGGCAACTCATCCTAAAGGGGAACCAACTTACTAGGGCATTATGTCACCCTCCCAGGTATGAACAAGTTAAAGAGCATAATTTCCAAGCAGACGTTATGAAATGAAGGAGAGTTCAGTGCAACATATTCAAGTGCTTCAAAAATCAGAGTGACACATACCATGATACTTGTACTCATTACCTCATGGAGCAAGACCTACTACTACTTCTGGACCAGGCTGGTGGGATGGATGCTGCTGCTGCTGATAGGTGGGCTGCACTGAAGAAACAATGGGCCCTCTAGGGCCATGCTCAAGTCATTTGGCTCTCGACACTCCATGTTTAGGGCCTGTGGGCCTCGAGACATTATCTCCTTAGTTATCCCTAAGATAGGGGATAACAAAGCCTACACAACAAAGTTCCAGAAATTCAGGAATAAGAAGAAGTTTGGCTCAAGGAAGAAACCAAATCAAGAAAAGGATATGTCAAATATACAATGCTTCCACTGTTGAAAATATGGTCACTACATGAACCAGTGTCCTAAGTTAAAGAAAAGGAAGGAAACACATAAAGCAACAGTTGCCAAAGAAAAGGAACCCTCAAAGAAAATCAAGCAGGACGAAGCAAACTTTTTCTACTAGTCAAGGTAACATTATTCTTCTGTAACATAGTCCTTGCACATACCATGTTTACATAATTCCTGTACATATCATGTGTATCTATTTCTTAGAAGATAAGATGGTCAGATACCTATGGGAGAATAACAAGATAAGGATTGCCATTACAATGACTACTAGTCAAACAATGTATCTGAAAAGGATGAAGTACGTTGACAACCTTTGGTGACAATTCCTGAGGAAGCTATTACATCAAAATCAAACTTGAAGAGACCCGGAAGGAGTCATACCAGAAAGAAGTCAGTAATCAGGAGGAAACTAGAATAGACTTGTGACACTTTGCAGAAAGCAATAAGGATGCAAACAGAAGCATGGACTCTCTCATAGAGGGAGTTGATTGCAAAATTCCAAAAGAAGAGTATGCATATTGTTCATTCAGGCATGAAGCCGAGATTAGGAGGGAGATTTTCCCCAGTGATGTGATCCATTAAAGAACACGTGAAGACTATGAAGTATCTGTCCATATTCTTCATTAGAAGTAGCAGCCATGATAAGCAGTACGTGTTTAGTTTGACTCTAGAAGAAGTCTTCTTCGAAGAGAAGCCCTGAATATCCTTGGTTGTCCATCTACATTTATGTTCCTATGACGAAAAGAAAAAGTTGGAACCTTTAGAAAGGAAGGGCATAGAGTCTATAAAAGATTCCATGGACTCCAACATTGAAAAGAAACATGAGGAAGAACATGAAGATTCCAAGAAAGAACGAAAAATCAAAACAACCAATTAAACCGGTTATTATATTGAGAATCATAAGACTACCAACATGGTTTGACCCACTAAAAGCAGTCAAACAGAAGGAATGGAAGGAAGCTGTGATGAAGAACAATGTATGTGAGAAATTATGAATTGAAGCATTGATAGGTATTGTTGAGATTTGGGTACCTTGGAAAGTGGTCCCCATGTGTTTATGAGTCTCTAAACACAAAGGGGGAGACTATTACCCTTGTACTTTACTTTATGATTCTAATTTCACTTTGACTTAGGAGATTTAAGTCAAAAGTGAAA
>ML783744.1:426044-460151 GCA_009831015.1 Picea engelmannii
TATTTATACTTTAGGCTAGGGTAGGTTAAATAAAAATAATAATTAAAAATAACATGTTTAATTAATATAAATATTAATTAAGCATGTTATAATTAAAACAATTAATTAATATTTTCACATTAACCCCTAAAGCAAAAACAAAATCCCAAATAAACACAAGCAAGGGTGAAGGGGGGGTTTAGGAAGGGTGACTTGGTGGCAATACTTGTCCATTCATTCTCAAGGTGACCTTTTAAACTTTATCATCACTGCATATGGGATACATCCCTCATGTGGTCATGCCTGCCTTCAAAGAGGGTCATATACCAACAAACACCTGATCAAAGACCAGGTGGCCCCATAACATCTCTGGGGTCTTATCCACCAAGGTACAAGACCAAGGATCAATCCATGTCCCAGACATGGGTACCCTGGAACATGTCCAGGGGCCCTAGACATATCTAGGGACTTTAACTACTTGGTCCCAGACCAAGAACCCCAGTCATATACTGGGGGCCCTCTCAGGGGTCTTTACTGCTTGGTCCTAGACCAAGAACCCCAGTCGTATACTGGGGGCCCTAACAAGGGTCTTTTGCCATGGCACTAACTGTTTGGTCCCAGACCAAGAACCCCTGGAGTGCATTGGAGGCCCTAGATCTTGGCTAGGGTCTTTGCCATCCTCCCGGAGAATGGCTCTTGCAGCTGCTTGAAATTCAACAGGCCTCTATCCTTACGCTGAGTCCCCCTCTTTTTGCAGCTAGGCTCTACCTAGCAGGCTGAGCCTCTCCTAGGCTTCGGCCTGTCTTCCTTGGTTGTCAGCAAGCCTATGGTCCTTTTCCTCCTTAGAAACCTGCCCAAAACAAGAAACAAGACAACAGACTGAGGCTTAGTGGCCCCTCTCCATGGGTGGATTGCAATCACGAAAGACTCGGACTGAAATCACCAAGCTCTCTACACTTATCACTCCACACATGTGAAATGTCACAATGACCTCTCTCCTTTATGCACAGGTCTTAGGGGTCATCATAGAAGCCCCTCCACAAGTCAACGTCAAATTAGGCACACATGTGGGTGTGAAGCCCCATCACAAACCCACAAAGCCCATCACCAAGCCCCCAAGCCCTTAGCTCAAATTATAAGGGGGTTTTCACTGAACCAAAACTGTAATGTGGTGCCCACGATGATTTCCACATGCCCAACAGCTAGGGTCATGTGAGAATACCTGCCCGAAGCTACAAAACATAAACACTCCTTCTGTTATCGCTCAATCTGTAGCTTGGGCAAAGCCCAACCCAATCCACAAAATTGCGACAACTATGAGAGTACCTACCCACTTTCAGCTTAGATAGACACTCCCCTTGCTTTAGTGATGATGAAATCACCACAAAGGGGGAATCTCGGTGACCCTAGGGGGATTGAGATGGAAAGTGAAATGATGATAAGTGAATACCCCGATAGGTCAAGTTTGAAGATGAAGAAAGGCTTGAGAGTCTTGTAAAAGGGTGAATGGTTTCCAAATGTTGGATACGTGCAAAGCAATGTTAGCCCTGCCTAGAACAAGACAAATGATGATAAACCAAGCCTTAGATCAATGGGGAATCAACAAGAAACCTTGCTGTCCCAAAATTGCAGTAGTATGGAAATATATAGATCAGCAATAAATGATGTCAATAGCTGCAAATTTAACCATCCAAAATCTAGTACAAGATATCAAAAATAAAGCTAGCAATGACTAGTCAAACTTCCAATGGTCAAAGCAAGACTTTGGTGGTGTTTAGGGGGCTGTTATATGATGTTATCAACAAGTTTTTATGACAGCCAAATGGCTGTAGCAAACAATTGCTACAACAAGTTCTAGCCACCAAAATCAGACAACAATCGACCCAAAAGATAGCCAATAATAAGTTGATTTAATATGGCAGCTTGCAAGCAATTTTTAGTGGTAGAATAGTGAGTAAAACAAGAGTTAAAGATGAGTTTGCTGCATCCCTAATGGCTGTAGCATTAATTTATAACAGCAAAGAGAGATACTTGGTCAATCAAGATGCCCCTAGGGCTCAAGAAGGCTTAAAGTATATGAAATCAGATCCAACTTAGACAAGTGCAATATCTCAATATTTCACGTATACCAATGCAACGATTTTATATCTCCAATGCAAGTAGATTAGTGCCTTATCAATTGGGTTAATGGAGTCTCTTGTGTAAGAGCTAGGGTTTGTTACTTCTCTAGGGGTGTAAGCCCTTTTACTCCCTAGAGCAAACAAAACCTAACAAAGTAAATCTACAAGGGTGTAAGCCCTTTTACTCGTTGTAGCAACCTTTACAAAATAGCTTATCCAATGACAATTATGATAGATCTCGGTGGAGGGTGTATGCTGTTATACTCCTCCAAGAGTTTAGCAAGATTAACCTTACAACCAAGAAGAAACAACACAATAGCATAAATTCCTTACCTAGTTCAAGAGATAGCAAGATAAACCCTCTTTTACCAAGAATATTCCACCACAATAACAAGAACAAGGCATCCAAGAGATAATGGTTAGCTTATTCCTCCGATAGACCAGTAGTAGCATCCACAAAGCATCAAAAAGAGATAGTGCGCCTTGCCCAAGTAGGGCGAAAATTTCAGCCAACAAGTATGTAATTCTCAAGTGAGTTATGATAAAATGACAATGGGGTGACCTCTATTTATACGAGGTCACCTAAAACCCATTTTTCCACCTTTTCAAATGTCAACAATAAATTAGGGAGGCCGACCTCCTCTATTTTCTCTTTACAACTTAAAATTAGAAAATACATAAAGTAAAATCCCTTTTAGGGGTGACGTCATGCCCTAAAGGGTGATGCTAGGCCTTCAAGGGAGACATTTTGGCCTTTGATGAAGAACGTTGGGCCTCCAAAGGCCATGTGCCTTGCCACCAAGTGCTCTAGTGCATGCCAAATGTCTCTCTCTCCATCAAACCAAGTCACATCACCATCAACCATGAGAACCCCATCAAAAACCCTAAGCCCATGCGACGTCAAGGGCATAAAGTGTGACATTTTAGGCCTTCCAAGGCCAACCTTGGGGTGTAAGGAGTTGGAACATGGTCATCTCATGGTGTCTAAGTGCCTCTAAAGGCAACATCCTTCCTCCCATGTGTTCAATGAGAGGGGGGTGCATCATCCAACCTATGGGCTTCATGCCCCAATGAAGGTCCAAGTAACCTTGTGCCTCCACGATTAAGATTTCACTTGGCAAAGACTTGCAGAGACAAACAAGTACGCCCTCCAAGGGTCCAAAAGTCACAAGTATGATGCCAAGTAAGCCATATTTAATAAAAGAACCACCCAAACATGTGCATCAAATCCTCCCTTTTCAAATTAAACAAATGCTCAAAGACCTTATACAACTTGCCAAATTTAAGTCTGGGAGGGTTGTGATAGTGCCCTATTGGGTAGATCATTCCCCAAGTCAAGGAGTGTTTCACAAGGAGACCCTTTGTAAGTCATGTAAAAGAGTATGAGGTGGATGGGGGTGTAACTTTTGGGCATGGGGTTTCTTGACATAAAAGGGCTCATATTGTCTCATTTATGGGTGCCTTTGTAGAGGGTGTGCTGCATCCTCGTTTTCAATGCAACCTTTTTCCAAGCCCCTTTATTTGCCATTAATTTGATTAAGGTGCAAACATTGAGTACTATATGCAAGGGAAAGTAAAGAGTACCGCCATGCCAATTGAGGCTAGAACACATTGAGTGCCATGTGCAAGGAAAGTAAAAGACATTGCAATGCATTCCCTCAACAAGCAAGACTTTTATTTATGTGTTTCATCTTACAGGTCCTTGAATTTTTATGGAGAAGCATTTCATTTCTCTTAGGACCATTAGGGAGTGAATCTGGAGGATTAATCTTTGGCTTTTATCTTTTGCCAACTACAAGCCTTTGGGCCTTCAACCCCTTCTTGGGTCAATATACCCGAAAACCCAAAAGATGAGGAAACAAAAGGGAAGAAGCATGGAAAGTGATAAGTATGTGTGGGAATGGTACAATGACCCTTCAAGGAGACCGCTTAGTAGCAACCCTTTTCGCGAGGGTAACCCACTTACTAGGACAACATGTCAACCACCAAGGTGAAATGAAGAAAAAGGCATAATTTCCAAGCAAACGTTTTTAAAATCAAGAAAGGACCCCTTTGCAACATGTTCAAATTCTTCAAATATTACAGTGACACTTACCATGACACAAACTTTTTACCTCATGAAGCAAGACCTGTTGTCCTCTATGGGCCAAGCTGGGTGTGGTGGATGCTGCTACCATCGATCAAATGGTGATGTGTGATGAGTGAAGGGCTCTACCTGTTCATTCGCCTCTCGATACTCCATGTCTGCAACCTGCGGGCCTCGAAACATCATCTTCTTAGTTATCCCTAGGAATGGGGGGATAACACCCTCTTAGCGAGGGAGGTATCCTCACCACACTCCACAATCATCTGGAAGTAGCTCTGTCTCCCATCTTGGGAGTGCCTCTGCCTTCCGCACTGGATCTACTACCACATATGCTCTCCAATTCGCTTGATTGGGTGCTCCCTTTATCACTGAGGCAAGTCCTGCTGTCTGGCATGATCCCTCCTTGGAAGACACCCTACTCCTAAAAGCCTCTCGCTCTTGAGCATCTTGTCTAGCCATCTCAACCCATGACACCCTTTCGACAGTCTTGGAAGATGCCTCTCTCTCATTTGGACCTGAAGGTTGGCTCCCACTGAACGAATGACTCTCCCTTTGAGCCTCCTGACTCCCTCTGAAGTTAGATTCCCTTTGAGTCTCCTGACTCCCTTTAAAGTCAGACTCCCTCTGAATCTACTGACTACCTCTAAAGTCACACTCCCTCTGAATCCATTGACTCCTTCTAAGGTCGGGCTCCCTCTGAGTCCGCTCAACCTTTGAAGCTACCTGCTCCTTGTCCACTGTCACTCCTTTACTACGGGTCATGGCTCACATAGGTTGCCCCTTCTGCCTATGCATGTTGCCCTCTCTAACTCCAAGACCACTGTTGTTCTTGGGCTAGATTCTCTGGGCATCTAATAATACATGTCCATCTCGGAACAACACTGCATATCCCTACTCCTCAATCACTGAGGTTGAGAACACACTCCTGGCACCCATAACACATTTTCCACTCGCAACACATCCCCTGACCCCATCCGGAATACCACTGTTCTAGATCCCTATACTACATGCCTGGTCCTCATACCAAGCTCCTTGTGCATACTTGAGTCAGACATTGTGAAGCTCTCAAACAAATCCTGTGCCCTTGTCATGTGCCAGTGGCTCCCACTGTATAAGAACCATGCAATCCTCCAAGGCAAGCCCCCTGCTTACCCAAGTCACGATCATCTAATGAACTTCTGCCCAAGTCCATCATCCAAGTCACAAAAACTTTCCATGTCTACATATGTGCTACAACTGAACATGTGTCCTCTCTCTAAACAGACCCAAACTGCGGATGGACACTTAGTCTAGTTCACTCTAGACCTCCGCAACTCATCTCTGCAAGTGTCCTCATCCTCCTGGGTCAAATACCCCATACACTGTCGCACCTCGACAATGTGTAACTCTCCGGTGTGATGAAGACTCTCATCACACTGCCATGCATATGAAGCGATCTCATCCGTGCCAAAGCACCTGAGCGACACCCATCGCAACTCACTATGACAAGCCACTGGAAATCCATCCTCGAAGTTGGCAACCCGCCACACAACATATTGCTGCGAACCGAGCTCTCCGCCAATTGACCAAAACTCCCAACCTGCCACACCATTGATTTGCAGTAGTCCACAACTCCTCGCCTGGATTATCCACTCCATGTCTCAAACCAGAGACCATCTAATCTGTTGCTATCTGCAACAGTCTCTGTAGCTCTCTCTTAGAGCTAGCTCTTCAATACTACTACTGCTCACTCTCAGAGTTGTTACCTGTGTAAACATCTCAGATCCATACTTGAAGCAAAAAGATGACATCTCGACTGAACAAAAGGCCTTGGCATTATCTGTCACTATCTTTGATGGGACTCCAAATCTAGTTATGATTCTGTCTTCAAGGAAATCCATCACTACCTTTTCAGTTGCTGACTTTGTTGGAATGGCTTCAACCCATTTTGTAAAGTAATCTGTTGCTGTAATAATCCATGAATAACCATTACTTGAATTATCATTAAACTTTCCGATGAAGTCCAAACCCCACTGTTGAAAAGGTGCTCCAACCACCACTGGTTGCAAAGGGAGTGCTGCTAATTTCTGCTTTCCTGTGAAAAGCTGACACGACTCACATTTCCGAACAAATTGATGCACATCTGAAAATATAGTGGGCCAATAATATTCTGCTCTAAGGATTTTGTGGGTAGTAGTTTTAGCCGCAAAATGTCCACCACAAAACCCTCCATGGAATTCATCCATTAGTTTCTTTGACTCAACATCATCCACACATCTAAGGATAACCCCATCAGGATTTTTCCATCCTAATCCATCTCTAGTAAGGACATACTTGGAAGATTTTAACCTTAAAGCCCTTTCTTGTGTTTTACTATATGGCTTGGACAAGTTAGATTTTTGAGATAAAAGATAGTGTCTTTGTACCATTCCAACTGTTCAAGCTTTAATAAGTCAGGATGCCATTCTTCATTATTGATTTGGTTAACCATATCTAAGGCCTTCTCATTACTTTCTGTCAACGTTTTAGCTAAGCTTTGGCCCTTAATCAATTTAGTTGGCTTTATTTCCAAATCATACTCCTGGATTTTAGCAATCCACCTACCCCTTGAGCCCAATCCTTCTACTTGAGATAAAACATCTTTAACCGTAGAATTAAGAACATAACCAATCCCCTTGGAATATCCGATGAAGACTCTGAAATGTTTGAGTGATTTGACTAAGGCATAAGCTTGCTTCTCAAACATGGGATATTTTAATTCTGAATTTTGGAAGGCCCTACTCATATATGCAATAGGCTGATCATGGCCTTGATCATTTTTCTGAAGCAACACACCAACAATAGTGTCACCAACAATAGTGTCTTCAGAAGCAAAAGAGAAAATCTGAAAGTCTTTCTCATAATTTGGGCTAATAAGGACCGTAGCTTCACATATGGCAGTCTTAATCTGTTCAAAAGCCTGCTTACTTTCATCATTCCATTCAAATTTTACATCCTTCTTAAGTAGCTTATATATAGGCTTCATGATTTCACCATAGTTGGGAATGAACCTATGGACAAAATTTGTTTGTCCTAAGAAGGATTGGAGAGCTTTCTTTGACATAGGCAAAGGAACCTTACTGATGGCTTCAACTCTCTCTGGGTCTATCTTGACCCCATCTTTTGTAATTATGTGGCCTAATAATTTGCCTTTCAGTCACCCCAAATACTGACTTAGCAGGATTTAGAGAAATTCCAAATTCTCTACATCTATCCAAAACTTGCCTAAGGTGATTAATATGAGTTTTACAATCCTTAGAAAAGACTGTTAGATCATCTTGATATATTTCAATCAGTTTACCAATCAACCCCCTGAAGGCATAATCCATAGCTCTCTGAAAAGTAGCTCCAACATTTGATAAACCAAATGGCATTATGAGATATTCAAAAGTTCCCCATGGAGTAGTAAAAGTAGTTTTATGCCTATCTTTTGCTTTAAGTCCAATCTGATTATAACCCGAGAAACCATCAAGTATGGAAATCATTCTTGACCCTGCAACCCTTTGAAGTAAAGTTTCCATCTTGGGTAGGGGATAGTTGTTTTTTGTGCAAGCAATGTTTAGATTCCTGAAATCGATACAAATCCGGATCTTTCCATTCTTCTTCCTAGCAACAACCAAGTTTGAGCACCATGAAGAATGTCTAGTCTGAGCAATGATGCCGGCCTCTAACATTTTTTGTAACTCCTGTTGGACCAAAGGAACTAACTTGGGGTTTAACTGTCTCAACTTTTGTCTAAAGGGCTTAGTTTCTTTCCTGAAAGGAATCACATGCTGAATCACATCCTCCCTATAGACTTTGAGCTCATCATAACTGAAAGCCAAGACATCCCTATATTCTCTTAATAACTCTTCAATTTGAATCCTTTCCTCTATAGGGGTAGTCTTGCCTATTTTTACCATCCTAGGCTCTTCACTTGTTCCAATGTTAATTTCCAAGTGGTCACATAGCTTTTTCTTTAATTCTTCTTTTTGTTTGTGACCATCTTGTCTGTCAAAGTCCCTTTCCAAGGACACAAGTCGCCTAGGGGGTGTTTTCAATTCATTATCATTTCCTGTATAATTACAACCCTCCTCTTTAATGCTGATGTCCAAATCTGAAAATTCATGCATGTGGGTCAAAAATTTAATCATATGTTTGTCATCATCAAAACCTGCCAATGATTTATGTTATTGGGAACTGAGGGCCGAAAAATTACTTCCATTGAAATATTCTCATCAGTCCAACCATCTGGAAGTTGAAGTGTGGAAGCGGCTACTGCGAGCTCTTCTGCCTTTGATTTCTGTTCTCTAGGAATAACAATTAAGTTGAAAGCATCTAGATCATTTAGTGAGTCCAAAATTGCATTCCTATATCCTTTTAGTCTTTTCGAATTACAAGCAAACTTGTTCTTTAATTGTTGTATGACCAAGTTTGAATCCCCTTTGATATTTAGACATTTCACTTCTCTATCTTTGCAAAGTTCCAAACCAAGGAGCAAAGCCTCATACTCAGCCACATTATTAGTTGCATCAAACTCCAATCTATAAGAAAATTTCAACACTTCCCCATTTGGAGCTTGAAGCACAATACCAACACCTTTTCCTTCTCTAGAAAAAGCACCATCAAAGTTCATGTACCACACCTTGTCTAATTCATTATCTTGAACTATTTCTTCAAAAGGCACAATAGAATTAGACAAGATGGCATGGTTACCAAGACCTTCATCAGTCCATGTTAACTCATTATAGTCCATGTTAATTCATTCTTGGGATTCTTGGGATCTTCAACATGATACTTCCTATACGCTTCCCTATTTAACTTGAAAGTATTTCCATCTGGGGTAGGGAGAGTAGCATAAGATAGATCCATTTGTAAACTACCACCCAGATCTGCAGCTGCTTTTCTGTTCAATAACATTCCCCAAACATCCGGATCATCAATTACCACGATATCCATTTCAAACATGATATTTGGAAATGCTGCTAAGTATACTTGCAAACCTTTAATCAATCCATGCACTTCAATCGTTTGACTATCCAAGGCACAAATGTTGTGGTAAGGTCTTGATATTCTTGAGTTTAACTGTTCCATTACCTTCTTAGTAATAACATTTGAGCTTGCTCTTGAGTCTAGCATGCAATTGTGTAACACTTTATCGTTCACAAGTAAAGAAAGGTAGAAAGGCATATTCTTCTCATTCTTCCTATCCCAATTCTGTAAAATCACTAGTGCATCTTGGTAAGCCACGACTGGTTGTTTCTCTACAACACTTTTAAGGGGTTGATCTATGGCTTTAAGTAACTTTTCCTTCTGTGAAGGAATCTTCATAAGTTCTGATACTGGCACTAACATCTTTGCATTACTCAACCAACCACCTAAGTCAATATTTAAGTCTGCATTACTGGGCATATTAGACTTAGGAGGAGTTGATGATCCTTTGGGGGCACTAGTTTGACTTTTATTTCCACCCCTTTGGTATGTTATGCCTCTATACTTAGCCATTTCTGCAACTTGTTGGGGAGTGGGCTTGGGCCCATACTTTTCTGTAGCTTTATCAATATTACCATTCATAAAGTTTCCACTACTTCCATAATCATTGAAATCATTCCAATCATACATGCCACCATTGAATCTTTCATCACACATATTAACTTGTTCATTTCCTTGGTTTCCATATTCGTTTTCACACTCCTCAAGGTAAACTAAACAAGTCGATTCCTCATGAAACTCACCACAAGGCCTACAATAAGGTATAGAGCGATGATCTACCAAGTTGGTGGATTCAAAAGGATTTGGTGGTCTTTGATCATTTTGGGGAGGTCTTCTTGGCCACCCATCATTTGGCCTGTGTTGTTGTCTATTACTTTGGGACCTCTCCATGGTGATCACCTTATTCTGCAAAGCATTGATTTGATTGGCATGATTTATTTCCATCTGCTTAATTAATTGAGTCAACTCTTTGATTTCTTTAATCCCATCACTTGATGATCCTTGACCCTCGTCCTTCTTTTTCTTCTCATCATTAACCTTTGAAGAAGAACCTCTATTGAAACCAGGAATGTTGGATTTCCTAGCTTCAAGCATATTCCGCTCAATCCTGACTGCTGTTTCCTGTGCTGCAGGCAAAGTTTGAGGATCCTTATCCCTTAAAGTATATCTCATTTCACCCTCAAAAGCGTCTATATAATAAATCAAAATTGAAGCATCCGGAGGCTTAACATCTTGATGAAGGCCCTTTACCACACTATTAAACTTAGTGTTAAATTCTAACACAATTTCATTTTCCTTCTTGTGACTAGTGGTAAGAACACCCAACTGAAATCTATGATCCTTTTGGTCACCCCATCTCTTCCTAAATTCATCCAATATTGAATTAAGGGTGGCAAACTTGTTGGCAGGAAAATCTGAAAACCATTCACCAACATCTCCTAAAGAAAAGACATACAAAGTCATCTTCACATCTTCTTCGCTATGACCTTTACAATACTTCTCCACACACTTGTCAAAACTTGCAATGTGGGACCTGGCACTTATAGCGTTGTTCCCATGAAAAATAGGCAACTTGTCAATGACTTTCTTTGGAACATCGTGAGGGGAACCCTGAATGGCTGCAAGGTTCAAAGTACTCAAACAGGAAGTCATTGTTACGTTAGGATTATTAGTGGGATTATTAACAGTTGGTTGATTATTAGTTTGGAACAAGAATTGGATATCGTTGAGTGCTTCCTCCCTAAGACTTTCAAGTAGTCTCCTAGGAGCTAAGCAGTTTAGTCTTCTCCTATAAACCTTTTCAGGTTCCGGAAAAGAATAAACCACTCTGTGTGAAGTGCTCCTAGTAGTATACCTGCTAGATTTTTTCAATGGAGTCGCCACTTAGATAGGAATCACACAAAGCTAACCAATCATAGGTTCAAAGAATTTTAAGGCCTAAATTTTTTATTATTTAGTTCTTAATGAATCAAGTCAAAGTCGTTAAGACCAAGGATAAATGACTTATCCCCGACAACGACGCCAAAGATGTTTCCGTCCTTATACACACTTGCAAACGTGAGCTAAGTCTGGCTCACTTAGTGTATCCTTGGAGGCACAATGCCTAGGTTCACAACCCACACTGTCACTTTGACCGGAACCTCTTCTGTCTAGGCTCACTTCTAGGGAAGCCAAGGGGGGTAGTCCCTAGTTTCTAGATTGGTTTTAGAGTTAAGTTCTAGGAGTTAGTTTTAATTTGTTAAGGCTTGGGGGATTCTAACCTAAGATGCTAAGGCAGCAATGTAAGGTGCAAGGGTTAGCATGTAAAGCAAACCTTTTCCTAGGGAAACTAAGACTAGTGTCTAAAGATTGGGCTTGGGGTCAACTAAGTTGAGGGGTTGTTCGTTACAAGTAGATTACAATAATACTTACAAAAGAATAATTAAACTCAAAATAGATACAAGATAGAATGCTAGAGTACTTACAAATAGATACTTTATTTATTTGTGTTTGTGCAGGATATAAAGAAATTAAAACATCACATCACATTTACAAGATTATCATCGACATATCACCACATCAACAAAGAAGATTTAAAGATTTAAGCACAAGTGTTATGAAGATGACTCACTCTTAATTATTAAACCCTCAAGGTATTTATTAGATTAAGCCCAAGGTTGAGTTGTTAAGCTTTCTTATGATTGTTACGTTTTATTAAGCTTTCACCAAAGCCTCCTCCCCCTATTGCCAAATAACTGCTGGATGCTCAAGATAGTATAGCAACGAGGCTAACCCTAGCTTTCTCAGTCAGTCCTAAGACAAGAATACTTCCCGGATAGGACACATCCTGTGCGCCGTAAGACAATCCCCTGCCTACACCCTCCGTTGTTTTCCTCAAGTCCCATTTTAGATGGTGAAGATGGTGGTCTGAGGTGCCTTAAAGAGTCTATTAAGTTATTATATGAATTAGGTAGACTTTTAGGAGTGTTTTAGGAGTTTTATGACACTTTTTAAGAGTGATTTAGTGACTTGGCCGAAACTCACTTCAGCCTTTAAAATGTTTTGATTTAGTTATGAGATTAAGAGCATTAACACATGCATATGTCACTTGATTGCTCAATTAGGTAGCTTGAAAAAATAACACGGGCAAGAACAACTTGCCAACCAATAGAAGAGAAGCAATCACACTTATATCATATTCAAGAGCATTGAGTGTGAAAAAGAAAAAAGATTTAGATAATGCCTACTTATCAACTTAGAAACAAGTTACTTCAAGCATATGGCATTAAGAGATCTATGCAATCAAGAAGGACACCATCTACTTATTGAAGCATTTAAACATCAAAGATTATAGATCTAAGCATGAAACATAAAGATAAAGACTTGAAATAAGCTAAGCATGCATGAGATCTAGTTAAGTTGATTTAGGGTGCCCAATAGGCTTAAGTTAGAGAATTATTAAGTGTATTAGATCTAGATCTATAACAGTTGTAACACTAAGCATTTAGATCATAATCACATGTTAAAACCCTAACCTAATCTTTTGGGGTATTCCTCTCCCAAATAGGTAGGCAATTAACTTTAGCTTGCTTAATTAGAAATTATTGAGGAAAAGAGAGACAAGCAAGCAAGAGATAGAAGCAAGAAGAAAGCAAAGGGAAGAAGCAACAAGCAAACTAAGCAAACCCAAATCCCCACGTCCTAGGGTTTGGGAGATACCCTTTGTTAGAATTAGGGAAACAAAACTCGAATTTTACTTTTCAAATTTTCTGAGGACAAAATCAGCATGAACACATCAAACTTATACAGATCTGAACTCCAAAAATATTCCGAGTATGCTAGATAGTTAGATCTGAACTTAAAAGATAATTCTGAACATGTACAGTAAAACATAAACAATTTCCGAGTGAGTAAAACACCTAGATCAGGACTAGAAGTTAATTCTGAACTTGTATACTAGATAGATCTAAACTGTAAAGTATTTTTAGTGAACAACATACTTAGATCTGAACTGTAGATAAATTTCCAAGTTAGATCTGAACTGAACAATAATAATAAAGCATGCTGAACAATAGATCTAGTGATAACCAATGTAATAAAACTGAAAACTGTAACTTACCTCTTGACAATCTTACCTCTGTTTGATGAAGTAGAACATAACACATATGAGAGATAAAAGGCCACTAAAATATGCTCAGACAAGTCTTTGGGTCATGGATCTACCTCAAGGGTTAGATCTCTTATCAAGAGAAAAATAGGACTGATATGCCACAATGAAAAACCCTCATACAAACATACCCAAAACCCCAACAAGGAACACTGGAATCAAAACCCTCGATTTGGTCAGAAATAGAAAGAGATGAAAGCAGCCAGGGGAAAAGAGGCTTTGAAAACTTAAGATCAGGACTGCTGTCCTTGATCTAAACCTTAACTACCCAGTAGTAGGGGCCGCGACCTAGATCAACTCAACAGGTAACCTTAAGGGAGGGCCGGCTTCAACAGTCAAGGAGTGGCGGCAGCAAAAACAGTTCCCAGCAGAGATTTTAACCACCCTCAACACACAACAGTACCATGAATATCAAAGAAGGGACCTGTCAGCAAAATAAAAGAGAGGCTGGACTGTACTGTCATCAGGAGGCCGCTGTACTGTCACAAGGAGGCCACTATACTGTCACAAGGAGACCGCAGTACTATCACAAAGAGGCCACAACACTCATAGGAAGAATAACTCAGAGAAATCCTTCACTTAGCGTAGGAGAGAGTAAGTATAGGTGTAGGGGGAGGGTTCTTAATTTATACTTTTGGGCTAGAGTTAGGGTAATAAAAAATATAATTAAAAATAACATATTTAATTAATATAAATATTAATTAAATATGTTATAATTAATATTAATTAAATATTTTTTATATTAACCATAAAAGAAAAATACAAACCCTCGAACAAACTCAAGCTCAAAAACCAAGGGTGGGGGTTATAAGAGAGGTTTATTAAGTGACAACACATGTCCATATACTTCTCAAGGTGACCAATTAACTTTATCATCACTGCATATGGGATACATCCCTCATGTGGTCATGCCCGCCTTCGAAGTCTCTCCTAGGTCCTGTGGACCATCCTGGAAGAGAGAAAGAGGATCATACACCAACAACTACCTGATCAAGGACCAGGTTGCCCCATAACATATCTGGGGTCTTATCCACCAAGGTACAAGACCAAGGATCAACCCATGCTTTAGGCATGGGTACCTTAGAACACATCTAGGGGCCCTAGACATATCTAGGGACTTATATCAACCACCAAGGAGCACATCCAAGGATCAATCCAGGTTTAGGGCAAGGATTCCCTGGAACACATCCAAGGGCCCTAGAATACATCTAGGGTCTTTACTGCTTGGTCTTAGACCAAGAACCCCAGTCATCTACTGGGGGCCCTCACAAGGGTCTTTCTGCTTGGTCCCGGACCAAGAACCACAGTCATCTACTAGGGGCCCTCACAAGGGTCTTTTGCCATGGCTCTAACTGTTTGGTCCCAGACCAAGAACCCCAGGTGTGTACTGGGGGCCCTAGTCCATAACTAGGGTCTTATGCCATCCTCCATGAGAATGGCTCTTGCAACTGCAATAAATTCAACACTCCCTCTCAGCAAGAGAGGCATTCTCAGCAACACCAAGCTTGTTACGAAAGTACACAAACTTTGTCAAGGACAGTGGCTTGGTCAACATATCTGTCGTCTGTTCTGCCGTTGGAACATATTGAATACTGAGAATGTTCTTCTGCACCATGTCCCGGACATAGTGATATCTCATCTCAATGTGTTTCGACCTGTTGTGAAACATCGGATTCTCGAAGATCTTTATACAACTCTGGTTGTCACAGTGAATTACTGTGGGTTCTAGCTCTGTACTGAACAAGTCTGAAAGTAGCTTCCTAAGCCACACTGTTTCTCTGCTAGCAGCAATGTATTCTGCTTCTGCAGTGTTTTGAGCTATGGAGCCTGTTTCCTGCTGGACCAGGAAATCACCACTGAACCCAAACTGAAACAATATCCAGAAGTGCTCTTCCGATCCATTGTATTTCCCATCCAATCTGAATCTGTAAATCCATGAAGCATTACACCTCCACTGGAAGTGTATCTGAGACCAAAAGCTATAGTTCTCCGAACATATCTCAGAACATGCTTAACAACAACCAAATGTATATGCTTCGGTTCACACACGAACTGACTTGGGGCATTTATTGCATAACAAATGTCCGGTCTAGTATGTACGAGGTACATCAATGACCCAATGATCTGCCGATATAAGGTGGGGTCTTCTGGATCTGAACCTGTAACCTGATCTTGTAGTTTCTTTAGGTTAGAGATCATTGGAGTGGTCATGGACTTACAGTCCATCATGCCAAATTTGCGAAGCACATCAACTGCATATTTGCTCTGTGAGAGAAAAATCTCAATTGGTTTCTGCCACACCTCCAAGCCCAAAAAGAAATGTAAAAGACCCAAGTCTTTTATTTCAATTTCTGCTGAATGGCTCCCTCTTAGTCTGAGCTGTCAATACAATTTCCTTTCCTGTAATGAATAGATCATCCTAAAGCAATAGGATGATTCTGTACAATCTTTATATAAAGATTAGGATCTATAGTACTCTTGATGAATCCAAGACTTTGTATAGAGATTGTCAATACTTTCATACCAAGCTCTCGGAGCTTGTTATAATCTATGAGATTCTTCCCATGGATAGCCTCTTGCTTAACTTCACTGTTAAGAATAATTAGTCTTAACATCTATCTGGTGAAGTTTCCAAATTAAGACATGTGACAAGAGAGATAAAGATCCTGCTTGGAAGTAAGGATCTTTCCATATATAATCCCTTCTTTTTGAGAGAAGTCACTAGTCACAATTTTAACCTTAATACAACCATCTGCTGTAGGTTACTACTGATTTGCCATGCGATCTTGGAACTACTATCCATACATTATTCTTCAGAATTTATTCATATTCTTCTATCATAGCATCTTTCCAATTTTGAATCGTTTGGAGGCTTCTTCAAATGTGGAAGGTTCTGAATCAATCACAAGATTCAATTTAGCTATAATGCCAGAGTACTTATCTGGTTTCTTGCTTTCTCTGAAAGTGCCCTTAGGTGCTGAATGCTTTTCTGTTTCCTTTAAATTTCCCAGCACCAGGCTGGTTTCCTTTTAATAGGAAATTTCTCTAAAGGAAACTCGATAGAATCCCTTGACTCTACTAAGCTTCCATCTCTGTTGTAGGTCACGGTGTAACTCATATGCAGAGACTGCTCTCTCTGAGTCTCGAAAAATTTCTGCCTCCCTGCATGTGTAAATTGGCTCCCTTTGAGACTATAAGATCCTATGGATCTGATCTGGTGTTGTTATTTCTTCAAGATGTTCTTGGTGCCAGTGCCAAGTTTAATATGAAAAGCTGAGTCAGACTTCTTGAGCTTTTTTTTTGTGCCAAGGATAATGGCTTAATTACAATCTTTTTAAAAAGATATCTGTAGGGTTCCCAGCACGAGGAAAAAAATACCCCAACAACTAAGATAATTTGATGGACCCCTTTAGCAAGAAAAAATAACCCAAGGTTTCATGTTGTCTTTCATATCAGGGATAATAGACCAACATATTGCTGAGTTTTCAAACCGGGGAGAAGAGAAACCAGTATGAGCTGAAATCACAGCTTCCTTGGTTATATAAACAAAAAGAATACAAAAGAGACTCTTTCCTTAAGACACTGGATCATTAAACATGACAGTAAGGTAAGCATAACTCTTCTTGCTATCTTCAATAATCACAATTTCAGTGAAAGAAATAAAAATGAAGCATACCTGAACTTACCTTGAACTTGCATTTGGATGAGGACTCATATGTACTTTGCAGCCTGCTACCAACTGAAGCATACAGAGGTTTTTACATGTAAAATTAAATTTCGTATCCTCAAGAGATCAACCCATTGGCTGTTATACTACTTGAAGTTGTCTATGACTTGATGAAGACAGGAAATCCTTTCATAATAAGGACTGTTATTAAGGATTTCCTAATGCTGAGGCAAGGATGAATATCCATTCATTGTTCCAATGAAGTCTGATTCTCCACCTATTTAACTGAGTAAGTGAAAATAATTTCAGTTTCCTTGTCCTCAATAATATTAAAAAGTGAACACAAGGATGTCTAGAAAAAAGGATCTGTATTTCCTCTCCAAATCCTCCTTTTGTCAAAAACTTCCTGCAAAGAAGTTCAGGAATTTTATCTTCCTGGAAATGAGGCTTATGAACTAGCATAAAGGGAGACAGCTGTAACTACTAGGCTAGCATATGAACAGAAAATCACACAGAATCCTTTTAGAGTCGATGTGCTCTGAGCATCTTAATTTAGGAATTTTAGGTTATCTGTCTGATAAATAGGACAGAGATTCTGCTCATCATACAAAAGATTTGAGGTTCACCGAGAACTGTTCAGAATTAAAAAAAAAAACAATATTGACAAAGCCTTGAGAATTACCAATCAATTATTGAAGAGTTGAGACACATTAATGTCCCCTTGAGAAAGTAAACCATGAGGGTTCCTATTGAGTTACCAAGTCTATTAAGACATGTGCTTATACATCTCTGCAATTTAGAAAAGTCATTTAAAAAAAAAAACTTGTCTCAATAGAGCTCTTGAGGCCTAGGACTTATCAATTTCAAAACAAGGCCAATAACTCCATGTCGATGTTCCTAGTTGATCCACAATGGAGAAGGAAGACAAGTTTCCCTTCCATCAAGAGTAGCAGAAGGGTATCATAATTTGCCATAGCTTTTGAATGAAGATAATCCCCATCTATCTAAACATATGCATAAATTCACTTGTAAGGATTTTAAATCTATTACAATCAAGACTGTTGTAAAGGAGCCAAGCTCCAACAAATCAAGGATCCTAGTTACATTGTTTTGTAATTGGCTTGACATTTAAATGAACGGTAAGATACTCCCTGGATAATGGTTTTCTCTCTGATTTTAAAGGACAAGGGACAAGGTAAGATTGAAACATACCTTGTAACAAGAAGTCTTTCAAATAATACTTTAATCATGTCCAGCCACTTGACTAACTACCTAATCAATAACTACCTAATCAAGGACCAGGTTGCCCCAGAACATATCTGGGGTCTTATCCACCAAGGTACAAGACCAATGATGAACCCATGCTTTAAGCATGGGTACCCTAGAACACATCTAGGGGCCCTAGACATATCTAGGGACTTATATCAACCACCAAGGAGCACATCCAAGGATCAATCCAGGGTCATGGCAAGGATTCCCTGGAACACATCCAGGGGCCCTAGAATACATCTAGGGTCTTTACTGTTTGGTCCTAGACCAAGAACCCCAGTCATCTACTGGGGGCCCTCACAAGGGTCTTTCTGCTTGGTCTCGGACCAAGAACCCCAGTCATCTACTGGGGGCCCTCACAAGGGTCTTTCCGCTTGGTCCCAGACCAAGAACCCCAGTCATCTACTGGGGGCCCCCACAAGGGTCTTTTTCCATGGCTCTAACTGCTTGGTCCCAGACCAAGAACCCCAGGTGTGTACTGGGGGCCCTAGTCCATAACTAGGGTCTTATGCCATCCTCCATGAGAATGGCTCTTGTAGCTGCAATAAATTCAACACTCCCTCTCAGCAAGAGAGGCATTCTCAGCCAGAGGGCACAACTTTTGGGGATGAGGGAAAGATTGGAGGGTGAGATGTGAGGGAGAGTGTGTGGATCCACTCTAGAAGGTGATGTGGAGGCTAAAGGGAATGAAAGCACATGTGAGGGGGCCTCACTCAAGTCACAAAATCAATTTATTAAAGAAAAACGTCAATCCCCCTAGGGGGGCGTAACTTTTTAGTGTGGTGAGGGGGTAAGTGTGTTTAGAGGGTTGAAACAAGGTTGGGTGGTTAGGTTATGCTTAAGGAGTCTCTCTCTAACCTTATTTCATCATTTTACATCCTTCTAACTCATTATTACAATTTTACAATTTTTCCATGTTTGGACTTAAGCAATTAAAATTGCTGTTTTAGATTGACTGACACTTCGGGTGGACAAACCCATGGCTAAAGTTGTCTGATTGAGCTGAAACTTGGTCCATGGATGTGGGGGGTGCTATTCCATTTCTTTTGAGCACAAATACCCCTATCAAAAGTCCAAGGACCTAGTTTTTACAATTTTTGCTCAAAAATAATTAATTAATTAAATAATTAAACAACCTCCAAACTTAGGGAAATTTTATTAAAAATTAATTAATTAAAAAAAACTACTTTAGACTCGATGGAATTCCGCGAAACTTTCTAAGATGTCTTGCATGGTCATTTACAATGATTCCCTATAATAGTTATCAAAAGATAAACCCACTAGAACGCCGTTCACCACTTTGGAGGAATTATTGCAAGTGTGAGGGAAAAACTCAAGGGAAATCAATAAGGCTGAAAAGCCCAATTGATAATCTGAGGATAAAAAACCCTCGGTGAAAGGAACTCTCCCAGTGAACCTATCCCAAGGTAACTGACCTAGACATGATTCATGCAGACCTATTACATTATTAACCCATGCAGGGGTGCAGAAATTCCAGTTACAAAAAGAAGTGCTGGGGCCAAACATGCCCTGTAGAACCAAAAGTCTTCGACAAATTTGCATATGATGATGCATCTCTTCATGGCACATGGAGTTGACCACCTATGTTGGAGAGGCGATAAATAGGGCCTCTAGAACTCAACCACTGTCCTCTTTTGCTAGGCCGAGCCCTCTCCTTGTTGCAACTGTTCTAGAACACTAGGTCTAGCCTTTTGTAGGGCCTGCAACAATGTTCTCATGGGCTGTGGCTGGCCTCTATCCCTAGGCCGGGTCCCCCTCTTGCTGTAGCTAGGCTCTACCTAACAGGCCGAGCCTCTCCTAGGCCTTGGCTTGCTCTTCCTTGGCTGTCAGCAAGCTTGCTGTCCTCTTCCTCCTTAGAAACCACCCAAAACAAGAAACAAGACAACAGATTGAGGCCTAGTGATCCCTCTCCATGGGTGGATTGCAATCACCAAAGGCTTGGATTGAAATCACCAAGCTCCCCACACTTATCACTCCACAAATGTAAAATGTCACATTGACCTCTTTCCTTTATATACAAGTCTTAGGGGTCATCATAGAAGCCCCTCCACAAGTCAACATCAAATTAGGCATATGTGGGTGTGAAGCCCCATCACAAATCCATAAATCCCATCACCAAGCCCCCAAGCTCCCAGCTCAAAACACAAGGGGGTTTTCACCGAGCCGAAAGTGTAATGTGGTGCCTATGACAATTTCCACATGCCCAACACCTAGGGTCATGTGAGAATACCTGCACATCAACACGAACTGGGCGTTCATTTGATCAAACTTCTGAGTCGAGAGTGTGACTGGATCCTGTACATTGTTGGTTAAAGTCTTCATCTTAGGTACTGTTTTGGCACGAGGGAACTGAAAAGGCTCAATCTTTGAGCTGATAAGATGTTCTTCAATCTGCGCACTATAATCTTTGGCCTTTGCCAAATTTTCAGGCATCTTTTCCTTCAGGGTAAAACCAAAACGTTCTTCAAAGGCATTAAAATAAAGGAGAACGACTGCTTTTGGCGGGCACAAGTCCTTCGGGATTTGACTATACAAATTGTCAAATCTAGCATCGAATTCCTTCACTGTTTCATTCTCTTTCTTTTTGATTTGGTTGAATTGCATCCATAACATCCCACTGTCCTTCTTTGTTGTCCATCTCCCTTTGAACCACTTTGCGAAAGCTTCATAAGATTGCAAGTGATTGTTTGACAAGCCTTTGAAACCACTTTTTAGCATCTTCATCAAAAGATGTAGCTAGTAGCTTCCTCGCAACATCTTCATGCTATATATCGTTATCTTCCATGGCCACACCAATAGCGTCAAGATGCTCTTCATGTGTAACAACATTGTTTCGGTGAACTTGAGAAACCTCTTGTGAGACTCTTTGGGCATGTTATTAGGGTACCCAAGGATGGTGGCCATATTCAATGGTTTGTAAAGTTTGCTAGCCCAAGGACGAGCCATTGGAGCGAGGGGGAGGCTACCTTGAAATAAGGTTTTGACAATGGGTGAATTATGATGGGGTCTGCTTCGGTACACCTTGGAAGGCTTGAACCCTACTTTGGGAAGTGTCTTTTGGAAAGACGGGTTCTCAAGTTGTGGAGTTGCCAGATGAACTTGACGAAAAGCTCATCAAAAGTGAAAGGGGAACTTCCTTCAAATGGAGTCGCCAGGCAAGCTAAGGATAAAGGCTTTGGGATTGACTTACCAAGTGTCATTATGGGATTATAAAGGATTCAAAATCCTCCTTGACAACAGCGCCAAAAATGTTATCTCACGATTTGTAGTTAGGGCAAAGCCCAATCCAAACCACAAGTGTGTGATACAACCAGGGACACCTATCATTGTCACCTCAATAGATATCCCCCTCGTTTTAGTGAAGGACAAGTCCCACACAAGGGAGGCTTCCCGGGCGACCCTAGGGGGATTGCAAAGGAGAAGCCAAGGAGAAAAATGGAACACCCCTATAGGTCACAATGAAAAGTTCCAGGGGCTTGATGGATGAATTGTATTGGTCAAAGAAAAGTTGCCAATGAAGAATACCTGCAAAACAAATGTTAGACTACCAAAACCAAGACAATATATGATGAAATGAACCCTAGAACAAGAGGGAAACAACAAGTTATGCTTGCTGTCCCAAAATTTGCAGCATATAACAGTGGTATGTCAGCAAGGAAGAGTTACAACAACTGCAAATCAAACTATCAAAATCAAATGTATGATATTGGAAAATAAAGCTTGTAACTAGTACACAATGTTCCAATGTTTAGACCAAGACTTTGATGACAAATGAAGGCTGTTAATGAGTGTTATCAGCAATTTTTTGTGACAGCCCTATGGCTGTAGCAAACTTTTGCTACAACAACAATATTTAACCACATAAATCAACAAATAAATGGCTCAAATTGAAGCTCTATGAAGATTTTCAGGTCCTATCAAGCTTGCCAACTGGGTCTGTCTTTGACCACAGATTGGCTCTAAGTTTCAACTGTTATGTTTATGTTTGCTGCTGTTTTAGGACAGCCAACAGTCCAAGAACTTCTTGCTGATTTGTTATGGTTGTATTTGCAATTTTAGGTGCTCCAGCATGTAGTTTTAGTAACCAGAAGTTAGCACATGCATACTAAAATAAATACAACACACCTAAAGATCTTTACAGCTGAAAATAAGCGGATCTAAAAGACTAACACATGCATTTTTGTACACAGGTATTTTTGGTCAACATGACCCTGGATAAAACCCCCAAGGGGAAAACCAGTTTGGAATATATGTCTATATATGAGGAAAGCAGAAGGTGGAATACAACAAGTACAAAATATAGAGGAACCTGAAACAATAGTAGCCTGATCTAGGCTGAAACACAAGTTCAAAACCTCCAGGTGCGCCCCACATACAAGCTCTCAAATCCACTGAAACTGCTCCAGAAGCTAACTGTGAGCTCATATCTGGAAACCCTTCCACAGGAATGAAGCTCTGCTGGATGGCCTCCCTCTGCAACTTTTCTCACTGCAATCTGATGGCTAGAAGTCCTCCCCACAACTGATGCGCCGTTACAAGCAAGTGCACCCTCCACAGTAATGAAGTCTCCCCACTAAATAAACCGTGCTAGTAGCTGAATGCCTCCCTCCATGAAAGCATGTTCCCAAGCTCTAGCAATCTCATGCAACAAACCTCATCTCAATGCTCCAAGTCTTCCTCTCTAAGTGAGCAAATGAAGAATGAATGCCTCCTTCACCCTTTGCGCCCCTCTTGAACCTCCAAAAGGAAACCTAAGAAACCAATGGCTGAGATCATCTCATCTCCCATCTAATCAATGGTTGAGATCTCACCAAAAGTATCTAAGTCAATAACCCACTTTGTGTTAAGTTTCCTAATTTCACTTTATGTCTCTAATTCACCCACAAAGTGAATTAATAGTAATTTTAGGCATAAATGACTAAATTTCACTTTTGAATTAAAACTCCTAAGTCAAAGTGAAATTAGACAAAAGTACAAGGCACAAAGTGTATAGTCCATCCCACGTGTCTAGGAGAGCAGAAACACATGGGGAACACCTCCCAAGGTACAAAACTGAACACTCTAGACAAGCACTTTCAGTTCCAATTGGTAAACAATGATTTCCACGGTTAAATTATGAATAGAATAAGAGATAGCAGTGAAATGTAGCAGCCCTAATGGTTGTAGCTAACATTTAATAACAACAAGAAGTTATACTCAATGTTCATCAATGATTTAGCCACCAATCACTCACTTTTACCATGAAGCAAGAAAGTAAGAGAAAGAAAATGCTATGCAACTTTATCACTTTGCTAAATTTATAAGACTAGTGCCCTTATTGGGTTAGGGAGTCAGTTGTTTGAAGGGAGAATTAAACCAAGTAGAAGATTGAAGAGGAACTGGGCTAAACCCTTATAGCATCCAAGACGTCTCCTTCTTCCCAATCGTCTAGCCTTCCAATCAAGACCAATCTAGGGTTTTAGGTTACTAGGTGTGTTAACCCTCTTACTTCCTAGAACATAAACCCTAGTGAAAGTTTACTTCAAGGGTGTAGACCCTCCTACTTCTTGAAGCAAACCTTGAGTGCTATTAGCTAGGCGCGAAAAACTTGTGAGCTATGGATGGTGTAAACACTCTTACTCCTAGGGTTTTTCCAACAAAATCTTGAAATTACCATAAATTGCAGAAAATCCACTTGCAAGACAAGGAATAGATGAAAAAAAACCTTACTCATCCAAGAAATATCCCACAAAACTTCACCACAAAGCTCCAAGAAAGATAGCGCACTAGTATAGTCACCAAGTAGCAAGATAACAACACATTTTTTGCACCAAAAAGAGACAACGATTTCTCTAAGGGGGCCGAAATTTCAGTCCAAGAGTAATTTTTCAAGTGATGAGTTATGTCAAAATGAAAATGACTTGCCTCATTTATATGAGGAAACCCAAGTAATAGATTGTCCACTTTACAATTAAATCCATAATTTTAGGGTGAATCCTAAGTTACAATGCTTAATTAGTAGATCGATTTGTTCTTTTGCCCACATAGGCTACAAAATGACCAAAAATAACAAAATGGTGGGACATAAGCCCATAAAACTCTCCTTCGAGGTGGCACGTGTGAAGACAAGCTTCCAAAGGCTAGGACGTCATGTTTGAAATGTGCCACGTCATCCCCAAATCAAGCAAGAAGGTGGGGCTTCAAGCCCACCACAACACCAAGTGCACTGGGAAGGCCGAACATCCTCCTAAATGTGTGACGTCAAGCTCCACAAGAGAGACGTTTTGGCAAAGGAGTGTGACGTCACCCGTTCTTCATCATCTGGAATCTCGTTCAAGTGCTTGAGACGTCCCTCAAAGTGCAATGTTCATCGTCCTAGGCCTCCAATGTGTGGGGTGCATCATCCATCCCATGGGCTTTCAAGCCCCCGTGAAGGTCCAAGTGGCTTAGTCCCTTCATGAATGTCTTCCATCGGGCAAAGTCTTGCAAAGATGAGCAAATACGCCCTCCAAGGGTCCACAAGTCACATGTATCATGCCAAGTAAGCCACATTTGATAAAGGAACCACCCAAACATGTGCATTAAATCCCCCCTTTTCAAACTAAACAAATGCTCAAAGACCTTATAAACTTTGCCAAATTTAGGTATGGGAGGGTTGTCATGGTGCCCTATTAGGTAGGCCAATCCCCAACTCAAGGAATGTTTCCCAAGAAGAACCTCTCTAGGCCATGTAGTGGATAGGTGGATTGGGTAGGATTTTTGGGCATGGGGTTCCTGACATATCAAGGGCTCATATTGTCTCATCTATGGGTGCCTTTGTGGAGGGTGTGCTGCATCCCTTTGTTTGCAATGCAACATTTTTGCAAGCCCTTTATTTGCCTTTCATTTTTTGTGGTTCGAACATTGAGTGCTACATGCAATGGAAAGTAAAAGAGCACCACAATGACACTTGAAGTTAGAACACATTGAGTGCCACATGCACTGGAAATTAAAAGACATCGCAATGCATTCCCCCATCAAGTGGGACATTTTTATTTATTTTCTTTTAAAGGTCCTTCATTTTTTATGGAGAAGCATTTCATTGCTCTCAAGACCTTAGGGCGAGCATCTAGAAGGATAGATCATGGCTTTTGACTTTTACAGTGCTAGCTACAACACCTTTGGTCCTTTAGCCCCTTCTTCCAATGAAATGAGGTAGAAGCCCTTCTTGGGGTCAATGAACCGACAAACCCAAAAGGTGAGGAAACGGGGGAGGAAGAGGTGTGAAAAGTGGTAAGTATGACCAAGAATGGTACGAAGACCCTTCAAGGAGATTACCCCTTTCCCGAGGGTGACCCACTTACTAGGAATCCATGTTGACCACCAAGGTGAAATAAGGCAAAAGGTATAATTTCCAAGCAAACTTTCCATAATCAAGAAAGGACCCTTTGCAACATGCTCAAATGCTTCAATTATTAAAATGACACTTACCATGAGATTGGACTTGTTACCTCATGAAGCAAGACCTGCTGCCCTTTCTAGGCCAGGTTGGTGTGGCAGATGCTGATATGCTGCTGACAATGAATGGTGATGTGTGTTGGACAGGAGGGTCTCTGTCTGCTCAATGTGGGTTCAACTAGTCATTTGGCTCTCGACACTCTATGTCTTCTACCTGCGGGCATCAAGACATCATCTCCTTAGCTACCACTAGGTTGGGGGGGGTAACATTCAAGATCCTTTATTTGTGGTGTTTGTGCTTGTGAGAAGCTTGCAAACTTTGAGAAGCTTTGGGATAATTTCATGGAGGAGGAAATTAGGCTAGAGATAGTTTAAGCCAATCAGAGGAGATCTAGAACCTAGTCCTCATCGAGAAGATGAGGAAAGGTGGTAGGAAAATAGGACCTAGAAAGGTTCATAAGGAGAATAAGGAAGATTCAGGTTCTTCAAACCAAGGGACGAGACTCAAGTCATGTGAAGTGCTTTTAGTGCTATAAGATGGTCCAATATGCATCTCAATGTCATGGAAAGACGAAGGGGAAGAAGGAAGATTTAGGTTCTTCAAACAAGGGTAAGAAAGACTTGAGTCACATGAAGTGCTTCAAGTGGCACAAGATGATCTTTTGTGCAATTTAGTGCCCCGAAAAGAGGTACATGAAGAAAAAACAACAATGGAAGCAGTTTGTAAGGAGTGCAAAAGCTTTAGTTAGAGTGTTTGAGTTAGTATCCATAGTTGAAAAAACCTTCTCCATGGTTTTTTGCCCTTCCACTAACATTGTTTTTGGTTAGGGTGGTAAATGGATAGTGGAGCATCCATACATATGACCTTCAATAAGAAGGATTTTAATAGATTTTAGGGGTTGGATACAAACATATAGGTGGAGTTGGGCTATGTTGCCACTTATCTAGTTACATGAGTGGGATCTATCTCATTTTGCATGCCATTAGGGGATGTTCTTGAGCTAGATGATGTCTTGTATGTTCTTGGTTTATCAAAGAATCTTCTTTAATTTCAACCATGATAGATCTTAGATGTATGGCTAAGTTTAATGATCGACATGTCATTATCATAAATCATGACCCCAATCTTGGTAAGGTTTTGGCCATGCTGAAATTCTTTAGCACATGGTTATAGTCCTAGTCTAATTTTTAACCTACCTAATTAATAAAACACAAAAATAAAATGTCTATCAAAAATGCAATATGAAATCTTCTAGAATTGAAACACATCCTAATGAATAAAGTAGTAACAAGTACACAGATCTAAAAATTCAAATCACATCACTGTTTATTACTTTTGAAAACAAAAAATATTGGAAGCTTCAAATCCTAACTCTAATCACTCACTGCTCTCTACTAAATCGAATGAATAACAATTGAGACCTTGCCTCTCTTTTATATAGAAGGAGCTTACTGTTGTACACTAAAAAATAACCTAACCCTAAGCACCTTGGTTAGAGTGCCCATCCTGCATGCATACATGCATGCGCTGGCTTTCTAGAGAATTGTGCCTATATTGGAGTAGGCTACACATGCACCTTGCCTTCTCCCTCTCATTGGGATCAATGCCCTATCTCTGTAATTCTAGAAATGACTAATTTTGGAAAAGTCAAAATGAACTTAGAAACATCACTGATTTGAACTAGAATTGGAAATTGGAACTTGCTAAATTCGAAACAACAGTGAGTTGGACCTAATTGAAGGTGGCACATACATGACTTTAGCATGCATCTGTCGTCTACAAAATAGTAGTCTATAACTTTGTCTATTGTGCCCTCTTTAAACTTGTTCATTATTATTGTAAGGAGACGTTGAACGTTCCCTCTTTGTGCCGGTATCTATAACTATACTTCTATTGTCTTTAGCGCTGCTGTAATTTGCCATTCTACCTTCTTTGTGCGCGCCTAGATCTTCTCTGCTTGTAGCTGCCATTAATGACACTTTGTTGGACACTTTTTGAGGGACTAAAAATTCAACACTTCCTCTTATCGATGAAAGTGTTCCCTGCCAAACACAAGATGCTCCCTCTGCATCTCAAACCTCCCCTTTGCTAGGGGCTTGGTCAACTAGTTGACCATCAATGAACTTGAAGAAACATGAATCTTGATCATTGCTTGCTTCTATACTTTGAATTCTATTAGAATCTTTAAGGTGAAACCTTCTATACAAGGAAGACTACATCAACAACCTGCCGACCTTCTTTGTCCTTCATGTCGTTTTCACTGATCAAAATCGTCTCACACCACATCATGAACTATTCGTGACTTCTTATGATAATGAACTCGTCTATATATAGGGCCAAGGTGAGTGCATTAGATATGTCAAATATCGAATTGAAATCTGCACTAAACTCAGAACAACCCAACATGAGTTCAGTCTCATTGATACTAAAATACAAAACTAGTAGTGCATGCATCAACCCATCTAGGGAAACTCCTTCTTAATGGGAGAATTCTATGCAAATTGGAGTAAGAGTCTCGTCAACGTTAGCTCCCACTTGTTGAGAGAATCTTTCTATACCAATCTTATCTTGGTACTCTTCCATACTCCCATTACCTACAATCAAGGAATCAATCATTGATTTGACAGTTGATTTTGTAACTGTCTTCTCAACGTTGGAGGAACTCTCCTCCTCCATCATGGCATCTTGCCATACCTGGTCAACTAAATTTGCGAGTAGCCTGTAAAGGCCACCTTCTCACACTCCGGCCAAAACTCGAGTAGATCCACAATTGTTGTCTTTGATGGTGACCTGTTGACCATCAAACTCAGCCAAACATTGTAAATCTATCATGCAAGACACTGAATGCAAACTCTTCGTTAATGGGGAACATACAATACAAAATCTAACTCAAGAACATCACTCGAAGGAATCTAGAAAGATATGGAGATCAATCTCTTCATAGGATACGTGGCATCATCGCCCAACTCCACAAGTATTCTTCCCTCTTGCTCTTGAAACTTGTTGGAGATCTTTCTATCATAAGTCATATGTCTCAAAGCTCCACTGTCCACATACCATCCAACCGTTTAAACTATGTACGTTGAAAGATTGGACACCATGGAAAAGTGGGTATCTAGCTTGGTAATCAAATTATCCACATTGGAAGCATTTGCACTCCTTGCAAACTCTTGTTGTTACTTACCCTTTCCCTTCTCGCTCTCAGGACATTGAGAGGCACAGTGACCATGCTTGTCATACCTGAAGCACTTGATATGTGCCAAGTCTTTTTTCTGTTGATATGAAGAATTTGATTCTTCCTCATTTCCCTTTTGACCCCTTTCAGGTCCTCCTTTCGTACCTCCTCTCGTCACTTTTTGATGAGGGTAAGGTTTGGTACACCATCCTCGCCGTTGTAATTGGTTGAGTCTTGCTATAGTCTCATCTTCTCTCTAATGAAAGTATCCCACATCTTACTCAAAGTTAGGTAACTTTCGTTGACCATAGAATCCAAATATCTTGGACTAAGTTGTGCCAAGATGAATTGAAATCAATCCGAACTAGCTCATCATCTTTGATTTCATCACCAACTACACCAAGTTGGTTTCTTAGCTCTACTAGCTTCATTAGTTAGCTAGCTATGGTATCGTCTTGTACATGTGGGTCGTGGTGAACTTGTTCCTTAGGAGCATCTTCTTGGATATGTATACACTCTTATACAGGGTTCCCAATGCATCATACATTTCCTTGGCAGGTTTCTTCTTGGCAATATGAGGGATTAGATGATACTTCACCAAATTTCTTATCACTCGCTTGAAGTTCATTGCACTCTTGTTGTACTTTGCCAGATATGTGGGATCTGTAGGATGTTTGATCTTCTTCACCACAAGGTATCAAAGGTTCACCACTTCCAGGAGGTTTTGTAGTTTGCACTTCCATGGCACAAAATTAGAGGTGCTCTCCAACAGGTGACTCTCTTGGATACTAGGAATGGTCATTATCACAAGTAAACTGAATAAACTTCAATCTCACTCACTAGATCAACTAGGGTCTCACACCCCACAACCCTTCTTCGGTCAGCGTGTTGATCACTGCAACATATTTGCTTCAGTCATTGAAGCTTGGGCATATCACCCATTGAACCCTCTAACAACACACTTTCCTTTAAGCCCGAGCCTCCACACACAAAATTCTATAAGTCTTCAGATATACCTCTCTAATACCATTTTGAAATTGTTTAGCACATGATAACAACTCTAGTCTAATTTCTAACCTATCTGTTACAACAAAATCTAGCACCCCCACATGATGTAAATTCCCAAGCATCAAGGGGCTAGTTTGTGCAACTCAAGAAGGCTACCCATTGTCACTTCAGTAGCTCTTCCTCTCTCTTTAGGTTGGCTCTTCTCCAACTCAAGGGGGGCTTCCCTAAAAGTTAGGATTGCTAGACTATAGAAAGGAGCACAAGGTGATTTAATGAAGAGTTAGCCTAAGCAAAACGGGTGTTAGTTGTAGTATATGAAAAGGATGGCAATGGAGATGGGATAAGGACAAGATACAAAAATGAAGGACAAAAAAAAGGAATGAAAAGAGATGGAAGGAAACTGGTGGCTATGAGTCATAGGTTAATGGAGTCATAAGGCATTGGATAAATGAGAGTACTAATGTGTCACAAGCAACTACTTTGAAGCAGTTCATATGGTAGAAGAGGCTTGTTTATCATCTTCCACCACGTACAGATGAAGAACCTATATGATACATTCATCTTTAAGGTTTGTACTTAAGCTAAAAAGGGCCTAATGTGATACATTTGAACCTTAAATATTTGCTGGAAATGTGTTGTAGATAACTAGTCTTGGAGGGCTAAGATTGCCACTCATCAATCAAACTATAAAGGTGTTGTTTTATGGCTGTAATGTGCTTCCAAATCTGCAACTTAGTTGACAGAAGAAAGGAGATCAAGTGCTGAAATAAAACAACAAATAAAGCAAAAGGGAGAACCTCCTCAAATTGCTTTATTCCTAGATGAATAAATTCATTACTAAGCCTTTATAAAAGAATGACAACAAGAAGAGTCAACAATATCATGAACAACAAATTGAAGAGCATAAATAAACCATACATCAAAGTGGATCAATACCTCAATCTTCAATTAATCTTCAAGAATGGTAGTACAAAGGAGCTTCATCAAGCTTCAATTCCTAAGCTTGATACTTCATCACTTCTTTAACTCCTAAATCTCCAATTGCCAATTACGAATGAAATGGAGAGAAACTCCTCTTTATATAGAGTGAGTTAAATTTCTCATACAATAAAATGTATTATCTTTCTAACTAATTCCATGACAAGTCAACAAATTATAAGATATTGTAGTTTAGATCCATGGTTCAAAATAATAAGACATGTGGATACTAGCCTCCTCAAGAGAGGATGCATGATCCAAAAATAGGTATTATACCAAGTCAAGTGCTAAATGGGTTCACATAGAATTCGCCCTCCAAGAATGAATGCATGCAAAATATAATAAAATATTCTTCAATCTAGGAGGATGTGCTAAAGGGTCCACGTAGAAGAGCTCATAAAGTGCACCCTCCAAGGTGCATGAGAGAAATACCAGTAAAATATTCCTCTTAGGAGAATGTTCCATAACCAACCTCCAAAACTAGAAATTGGTCCATAAGATGCATGTAACAAATCCATGTGCGCAAATATCGAGGCAACCAACCTCATGGATGAATGTGCAAGATGAATTAGTCAAACGCCAAAATAATAACTGGGCAACCTCCAACAAAACAAATCCAAGGATATAAGGGCGAATTAGCATTCCAAAATTCCGTGAAATAAATAAATATATACCTCCAAGAATAGCAAGAAGTGTCTCCACAAGTTTTCCCTCCAAGGATATGCCCAATATAGTAAGATGACTAAGTAATGACATGTAATGTGCCATCTTCCCCCTTCAAGTGTGAAAAGGAAGCCAATGAAGCAGGGTGCTCAAGCTATTAACCTTAATTTGGATAAATTAGATTAATTTAACCATTGAACAGTTAAAACAACCTCAACATGTGTGCACAAAGGTTAATTCTCAAATATAACCATAGTCCCCCCCTCCAATTAGTCACCAATAGACTAAATCACCATGAACATGTGTATGAGGGTGCACTCTAATAAAGTGTTGTACCATGTAAATAAAGTATGTTCTTCCTAGCAAAACCCCACCATGATAACAACAAAACATAAAGCCCAACTGAAAGTGCAGCACCACCAAGGAATTATTACATCAAAAGTCATCATCTGACCTTAGGAAAAAGGTTAGATCACCATCAAGCCATATTTAGTACTCCCCCTCTAACTCAAACTTAGGAAATAACATATCAATGAGGGTATTAATATCATTAAACACATTCCCCCCTAGGTTATATCTAGCAAATGTTACATCATTAAGTTATATCACCTAGGAATTTCCCACAAAGGCAACATGAATCATTCCACCATACCAACATCACAAGAGAAGGGGACATAACAAAGTGCTAACCTATCCAATCATCAAGTGTGTTCCCCATCACATGTCCATCACATGAGGACCATGTAGGACACCCCCTCTTAGTGACACCAACATCATAGATCAACACACCAAGTCATTAGGAAACATCAACAAAATCTTGAAATATCTACCTCCTAACACCATCATCTAACCCCTTGGGGGGCTAGAACCATCATCCATATCCAAGATAAGCATATATACCAAACCACACCATAATGAGATAGTATGCTCTGCAACCATCCATAAGTGTAACCAAGGGGTGATCAACAAGGGAAGCACATTTGAGAATATTGAAATAATGTAACTGCAAAGTGTATTCTTATTATTATTTGATATATTATTCATTGGATCAATCCCCATTGTGGATTGATCATGTCGGCTACTTTAAAAGGACCAAATCCCCTTTTGTGGATTGGTCATATTGTAATTGTAAAAGGAAAAAGAAGAAGTCGGCCCCAGAATATATCAAAGAGGCCCCGAAACATAATAAAGGTGGTTATAACCACCCAGTTGGAGAAGTCGGCCCTGCCAGTGAAGAGACGCTTCACACGTGCCAGTCTTGTATAAATAAGGAGGCTAGCGCCTCACTTAGACACACAACTCACTTGCTCATTTGCAAGACAAGTTTCGGATCTGCAGTTAGAGAAGAAGGAGAGAGAGTGGCACATATTTGGGAGAGGATCTTCTGCATTAGTTTAAGAGATCTCTTGGCACTGTATTGGCTATCTATAATAAGGAAGTTTTGCTGGGTTTTCTTCCCCTAGAGGGTTTCCCAGGATAAATGTTGTGTCTCTTGTGATTGTGTATTTCTCAGTGATCTTGTATTATGCTATTGTTATCTAATGAAATGCAGAGAACTATAATAATGGCTTAAACATTAACATGGTATCAGAGCCAAGCTGAAGGAAGCATCTTTCACAAGAGTGAAAAACGTCACTGTTGCTGTACTTGAAAATTAGGGCTTTTTGATGGTGAAGCTTTTCAACCCCAAAACCATCTAGTAAAGTGTGCCCTCCCCTAAGGATCACTTTGGCACTCTCAACACACCTTTTCAGTGGCTGGATCTCCCGGAAAGTGAAACCCTAGTTTCACAAAGTACCAGAAGTACCAGAAAACCAGTGTACCAGAAGTACCAGAAAACCAGAAGCACCAGTCCAGAAATCCGCAGATCAAATTTGGAGGAGCAAAAGTTGGAATTTCTCAGATCCAAACACACTAGGCTACTCGCCTCAGCCAAGCACACCTCCTGGTAAGTTCAGATTTTGATTTTGAGCACTTTCATTTTTCAGTCATTTTCCTAGCGCCAGGTAAAGATGTCTGCAAGCATTAAGCTTGTTGACAAGCTAGAAGGAGTGGAAAACTTCCGTGCCTGGAAGTATAGGATTGGCCTCATTCTTGAAGAGAATGACCTAGCAAGATTCGTCAAAGAAGAAGTACCGGAACCCGCCGATGCTGCAGAAAAGGCAAAGCATCAAAATGACACAATCAGGGCCAAAATAATCATTGCAGATTCAATCAAAGACCACCTGATTCCTTATCTGTCATCTAAGAAGACTCCGAAAGAAATGTTTGATGCCTTGACCAGACTGTATGAAGGAAAGAACATAAACCGGAAGATGAATCTAAGAACTCAACTAAAGAATACAAGGATGCATAAAGGAGAAACGATTTAGGAATATTTCTCCAGAATCTCAGAATTCAAAGAACAGTTAGAAGCTATTGGAGATACCATAGACGAAGACGAATTCATAATGACGGCCCTAAATGGTCTCACAAGACCTTGGGATGCATTCATCCAAACGATATGTGCCAGAACGGAGAAATTGAAGTTTGATAGTCTATGGGAAGAATGCATCCAAGAAGAAACAAGAGTAGCGAATCGTGAAGCG
>ML783744.1:474218-495825 GCA_009831015.1 Picea engelmannii
ATGTTAATGTTTATGCCATTATTATAGTTCTTTGCATTTCATAAGATAAGAGCATAATAAGAACAAGATCACTGAGAAATACACATCCACAAGAGACACAACATTTATCCTGGGAAACCCTCTAGGGTAAGAAAACCCAGCAAAAACTTCCTTATCATAAATAGCTTATACAATGTTCAAGAGATAACTCAACCAATACAGAAAATGTCCTCCTCAAGAGATGCACCACCCTTCTTCTTCTCTCACCAACTTGTAATTGCAGCTTGCCTCATAAGATCATGAGCAAGTGAAGTGTGTGTAAGAAGTGAGGCGCTAGCCTCTTATTTATATCAATCTGGCACGTGTGAAGAGTCACCATCTTGCAGGGCCGACCTCTCACTCTGGGTGGGTAAACCCACCTTTAATTAATTCTGGCCCTTTCATTATAACTGATGGGGCCGACTTCTTAATCTGCACTTTGTAATTGTCCGATGACCAATCCACAAAAGGGGATTTGGTCCTTATACAATTACCGACTTGATTAATCCTCAATGGGGATTAATTTAATAACAATAATATTAATAATGACATGATTAATCCTCAATGGGGATTTAATCCAATAATAATAATAACATGATTAATCCACAATGGGGATTTAATCCAATAACAAAATAATAAGAATGCTCTTCGCAGTTACATTATTTCAACACATTTACCCTAGAAAGGCACTAGAGTACCATCTACAAGTGTTGATTGATCAAACAAACACTCATACTTTTATCCTTGAAGCCTTTACTAACATTTTCTAACCCTAAACTAGACTAACTCCCAAGCTAACTTGTTGCTGTAGCAAAAAATTGCTACAGCCATACAAACATACATTGATTTGATACATTTGCCTACATAACTTGCACTAAAACCATTTAAACTTAATTGTGATAATTGCTAGTCAATCTGCTAGGTAAGTGCTAACTTTGTGTGGTGTTTTCTTGCACTTTTGACCATTAGAATTTGCTGTTGTTACAAAAGATTTCTACAGCCATCTAACTGCAGCAAATTTTCCGCAAAAGTGATATTAAAATCTAGCTAAACATTGCCAACTTTGCTTGTGACAATTTATTATCAATTTGCCTAGTCAAAGTTACCTTTTCTTGTCATTTTCATGCAATTTCAAGGCATAAATCTTGTGGTTGTTATAAAATATTAATTGCTGTTATAAACTGTTGCATTGCTGCAAATTCATATCAGCTAGCTTACTTTATGAAGGTTTCTTGTCTTATGAAGCACTAACAATCATTTTGGTACTTGGAAAGTGCCCCTTTTTTCCTTGTTGTCTTGTTCTGGGCAGGTACACAATATTTTCTATTTGCTTCATCTTTTGAAGACAATAAAAAGACCTTGATTTGAATGATTTGTGAGAGGGGCAGGATTTCCTTGTGATTACTTGCCTTAGCCTTCTCAAACCCCCCAAGTCATCGAGGGCGTTTCCCCTGGGTAGTCTTGACATACTTCTAAATAGAAAGGGATCTCCTACTAAGGTGACAGTCATAGGTTATTTCCAGTTACGCCAATTTTGTATCCACTTGCCCTAGCCTTTTGGGCAAGTACAAATTGCGCGATAACATGTCTCAAGTTACAAGGAGTTGTCAAGTTTGGATTTTATCTTTTGCCAGCTACAAGCCTTTGGGCCTTCAACCCCTTCTTCCCATGAAATGAGGGACAACCCCTTCTTGGGTCAGTACACCCGAAAATCCCAAAAGGTAAGGAGATGAGGGGATGAAGTGTGGAAAGTGACAAGTATGGCCTGGAATGGCATGATGACTTGTCAAGAGGACCTCCCAGTAACAACCCTATCCCTAAGGGTGACCCACTTACTAGGGCGCAATGTCAACCACCAAGGTAAAATAGGGCAAAGAGCATAATGTCCAAGCAAACGTCACATAATCAAAAGCAGTAATAGATGTAACAAACTCAAATGCCTCAAATATTGAAATGACACTCACCATAATACCTGACTTGTATCTCATGGAGCAAGACCTAATGTCTTTCGGAGGCCAGCTGATGTGGTGGATACCGTCATGATTAGCCTAGAGTGTGGTGGTGAGGTGGGTCTCCATCTGTGCAAGTGGACACTACTGGTCAAGCTGTTTCTTGGCACTCCATGTCTGCAACTGGAGGGCCTCGAGACATCATCTCCTTAGTTATCCCACAAAATGGGGATACCAACATTCACATGTTTGATGAAAAAGTTGATATAAGGAGGTCTTTCGACAACATGGTTGTCATGACAGGATGGGAGGATGAGAGATTGTTAAATTTGAAAGGGACATCTACATTGGCACATAATTTTGCATACCTCTCTGACCATGATGAAGGTACGTTGTCATCTAGTCTCTTGTGGCATGCTAGATTTGGGCACAACAATTATGATAGTCTTCGTATGTTGAAGAAAAATGTTGTTTGTAGTTTCCCTACCGTCCCACGGAATTTGAAGCAATGTGATGCATGTATCCTTGGTAAACATAGCAAGCATCCTTTTCATGATTCCACTTTGAGAGCATGTAGAAAGCTAGTGTTGATACACTATGATTTGTGTGGCCCCATGTATGTTGCATTTGCTTTTGGTAATAAATATATCATGACATTATATGATAATTACAACAGGATGTGTTGGGTTTATTTGTTGAAACATAAATCTCAAGCATTTGAAACATTTAAAAATTTTCATGTATGGATTGGAAATGAAGCGCAATCTCATATTGGCACTCTTCATACTGATAATGGAGCGGAATATACTTCTAATGAGTTTGCAAGCTATCTTTAACAACATGGGATTAAGCATCAAACCACTGTTCCATACAATCCTTAACAGAATGGTGTAGTAGAAAGAATGTACATGACACTCTTGAATATGGTTCCATGTTATTTTTCAAGAATGTGAAGTTGATGTTTTGGTGTGATGTAGTTCTGTGTTTAGTGTATTTGAGAAACAAAAGTCCATCTCATGCTCTTGGGAACAAAACTCCTTATGAAATGAGGTATGACCACATTCTTTTGGTGAGGCATCTCAGGGTTTTTGGTTCCACTTGTTATGCCTTAACTCCTAAGGAGCAAAGGAACAAACTTGGTGCAGGGAGTCCATAATGCATCTTCTCGTGGTACTCAAATACAACCAAGACATATCGTCTTTACGATGAGGTAAATAGAAAGTTCATTCTTTCTAGAGATGTGATTTTTCTTGAATCCATTAAAAATGACAAGACTGTTGAGTGACAACTTGATCTTTTTGATAGATTTACCCATGTAAAGACATATCATGAGTTTGATAATGAGATTCCACATCTTGAAGGGGGGATCCCTATCTTGGATCAATCTCTAGAATTTCCTTTTGAAGTGCCATCTCCCTCTCATTTAAAAGATTTAGCCACTTCATCAGAATAGGAGGTTCAATTGGATGATGTGATTGAGAGGATTGAAAATTTGAATCTTGATGGGAATGCAATACCATCTCAATCAGTTGAGCAACCTGGACCATCACAAAAATTTCCAAAGTGGGTCATGAAGACACTTGAAAGTGTTCGTTCTGACGACGTTGGAAAGATGGGAACTAGAAGTTCAACAAGACAAGACGTTGGAGGTGATGTAGATGATTCAGATTCAGGTGATGTCAATGATATGGAAGCTTCATATGATTGTGAATTGAATTTATCTACTAACTTTGAACCAACTTCCTTTGAAGAAGTTGTTTCTCATGATAAGTGGAAAGAAGCTATGTAGGAGTATGATGCTCTCATCAAGAATGTGACAAGGAAGTTGGTGGATCCTCCATTTGGAATCAAACCAATTTGTTGCAAGCGGGTCTACAAGAACATGAAAAAATCAGATGGCTCACTTGACAAGCACAAGGTGAAGCTTGTGGTGAAAGGATATGCATAGAAAGGAGGCATAGAGTACGTGGAGATTTTTTCCTCCACAATAAAATGGGATAACATTCATACTTTGTTGGATTTGGCAGCATAGAATAGGTGGAAGATTCATCACATGGATGTGAATATATCTTTCTTGAATGGAGAGTTGAAAGAGAATGTCTGCATGTCTCAACTAGATGGATTTGTTGTGAAGGGTCAAGAACATAAGGTATGCAAGCTCATCAAGTTTTTGCATGGCCTAAAACCAACGCCTCGGGCATGGTATGAAAAGCTAACTGAGCATCTTTTGAAGATCAATTTCAAGCACTTTCATCTTGATGATGCAACTTTATTTATCAAGAAAGTTGGCAAAGCTGTTGTATATTTTGTCGTATATGTAGATGATCGTTTGATAACAAGGAACATTGAAGCATATATTTCATCCATAAAGAAAGAATTGAAGAATGGTTTTAGATGACATACGTGGGACATCTTCACTACTACTCGGGTATCGAAGTAACTCAGAATCCAAGGTATATATTCATCTCCCAAAAGAAGTACATTGGAGAGTTGTTGAATAAATATGGCATGGTTGATTGTAATCCTCTCTCTACTCCAATGGAGCAAAATTGAAGTTAACATCAAAAGAAGGGAATGAATTTGAGGATTCAACTAAATATAGATAGCTTGCAGGGAGTCTCATCTACCTTACTACTACTAGACCAGATATTTCATTTGTAGTTGGAATCCTTTATAGGTTCATGCAAAAACCTTGTGAAGGATATTAGTGTGTTGCAAAGAGAGTTCTAAGGTACTTGAAGGGAACTCAAGGATTTGGACTCAAATATTTTAAGGTGGAGGACTTCAAACTAGTTGGATATTCAGATTCAAATTTGATGGAGATAAGGAGAATGGAGTGTCTACTTCAGGATACCTCATGAGTCTGGGATTAACAACTATCTCTTGGAGATCACACAAACAGTTCATTTCAACAGATTCCATTACAAAGGTAGAGTATGTGGCTGCTGTAGAGGCAACAAAGGAGATTGTGTGGTTGAGGAAGATACTAGAGGATTTGTAGGAGAAACAGGTGAATGCTACTCCACTTTTGGTTGACAACACTTATGCAATCAAGTTGGCTAAGAATACTGGATTTCGCGATTGAACAAAGCACATCAACACAAAGTACCATTTGATTTGACATCATGTAGAGGCAAAGACCATTCATTTGATACATTGTTCCACAAGTGAGAAAATTGTAGACATCTTCACCAAAGCTCTTGGAAGAGAAAAGTTTAAAATGTTCATAAAGATGCTTGGAATCACAAACATCCCTTTAGATTAGGGGAGGAATGTTAGATACCTAATTCTGGGGATTATGGTGTATTGTAAATATTATTATTATTCATTTATGAGAAATATGAAGTGTCATAGGTGAATAGGAATAGTCATCAAACCTCTTGGAAGATGAAATTAAAGGTCATATCTCAATGTATGTATATGTTGTTAATATTAATAAAATTCATTCAAGATTGGAGTTATTCAAGGTCTGTTAGATAGTAGCCTTTTCCAATTATGCCCGGAGACTTTGATGGTTCAGTCAAAAATTGAAGGATGCTTAGGAGTATGTTGAGGCTCCTATGAGCACGTTTAGGGAGAGAATGTTAGAATATAATGGATGTGCTCGTTTTACCATTGACAATATCACAATTGTCACCCAACCATAGGTTGAAGCCACCCTCCAAGCACCTTAACCTTGACAGAGAATCACTCCGGAAGCAAACCCTAGGCTAGATAGCCAAACAAAGGGTAGTGCACCTTTCCCCAAGGATAGCGCACCAACAAGAGCTGATCAGATAGTCCAAACCCTAGCCAAGAGATAGTCCAAGCCAAAACTGACCTGCTAGCTGCAATGGCAGCTCTCCTCCAAACCTGCGCACAAAACTGGGCACAGCAGTGCGCACAAGTGCTGCTCTGCAATTCTGAGACTGCCTGCCAAAATGAAGACTAGCCTCCTATATTTATAGTAAATCTGGCTAATTGCCTGGGCCGACTTCTCATTCTGGGTATCTGTCTGTTCAGTATATATTATTTCTTCTGGCCGACTTCTTCTCTTGGAGGCTAATAACCTAATATAAATTATCTTCTTGAGCAGACAAGTCTTCTAGGGTTATTAGCCAACTCATTAGGGTTTCTTCTTGCTTCCCGGATTATTCTATCCTCGTCAAGTTTACACTTGGAGGTAAATACCTCCCGCAGCTACCATAATATCAACACTCCCTCCTAGTTAGGGAGGTATTACAGGTAATGGTCTTGAGCACAAAACATACCATTCACCCGGTAGCATCAACATAGTTGTATAGACTAGATCATGAGCACCATCATCATCATCAGTGTCATCAGTTGCATCATCTCTCGAAACCATACTCTATCTGAGTAATCAGACATGATGCTCACTCCACAGAGTGATACAAGAGCCATTCTTCTAATCTAGAAGAGTAAATGTTCTGAACCATTTTCTGTCTGGGAAATCTCTGTTCATCATTCATCTGGCTGATAATTATTTTCAACACTGCTGATAGTTTTCAAGGCAATTAGAACAATATCATTCAATAAAACACAACTGTGTCTGTCCATAGTAGTACACAACTACAATCCATTGGTACACTACCACACTAAGTACCACGCAGATACTTGATCAAACAGTGGAACACATCCACCACAGTAGTATACATCTACTGTCTGGAGATATACAGTCTTCATAACAATCATCTGATATCAACCTGCACAAAAACAATGTTATGATATAAACTGAATCATCTAGGCCATTCTTTCACTCACATCTGTGAGATCTGAAAGAGTATATGCCTTTAGAGTAGAACATTAATGATGAGCTATCTGGACCATTCTTCTCAAGCAAGGAAGAATGACTATCCTGATTTCTGAGCTTGGACCATTCCTCACCCTGGGCCATTCCTCCAACACTAAACAAAGTGTAACCTGGAGAGAATGAATCTGCCCTAAGGAATGTCTGTCCCTGATTGCTGAACCTAGACCATTCCCCACCCTGGGCCATTCCTCCGGCACTAAACAAAGTGCAACCTGGAGAGAATGAATACACCCTAAGGAATGACTGTTCGGACCATTTCCCATGTTAACCACAAGAGGAAATGTCTGTCCTGCACCAACCTCCAAAACAGACCATTCCTCATGTTAACCACAATGAGAAATCGCTGTCCGGCGCGGCGGGCCAGTCTTCTTGAGTAACCCTCAAGCAGAGTGACTGCCCTAGACGACTACCCATGTTAACCACAATGGGAAGTCGCTGTCTATAGTACATCAACAATCTGGACCATTTTCTGAACTGGAAAATGTCTGGCCGTTAGAAATCTCAATCCACTTTCCGAACTGGAAAGAATCTGCTCATCCTGGACCATTTTTCGAACTGAAAAATGAATGTCCATCAATCAATAATACATCAGTGCTCCCTCCCAAACTGGGAGTCATCTCTTCCTTTTTCAATAAGGAAGTCGTCTCCACGAGCTCCAGCTTGAGTACGCAAACTCTTTCATCTTGAACAGAAGCTTTATCAAAATGTCTGCTTATCTGGTTATTTTTAGTGAGTTCATATCAGGCTGGTAATCTTGTGATTCTTAATACAGTGACTGGTTGTTCTCGCTTCTCTTTCTTTCTTGGAATCTTCATGTTCTTCCTGATGTTTTTCTTTAGCTCTTGGGTCCATGGAGTTTCTTATAGATTCCATGCCCTAAAGATTCTACTTCTTCCTTTCATTATAGAATCATGGATGTGGATGGACAACTAGGGATACTTTAATGTTTCTCTTCGAAGAAGACTTCTTCTGAGGTTGAACTGAACACGTACTGTCTTTCATGTCTGCTACCAAGGATATATACTTCATCATCTTCAATGGATCATAGGATTAGCTCCCTCCTAATCCTTGCTTCGTGTATGAGTGCATATAATCGGCTCCCTCCGTCTAACAGAGTCCAAGCTTTCGTCTTATTGTCTTCTGCAAAACGTCATAAGTGTTTCTCCAATTTTCTCTTGATTACTGACTTCTTTGTGTCTTTGCTTCTTCTAAGTCTCTTCATGATTGATTCTGATTTCGCTTATCTTGTAATAGCTTCCACATGATTTGTTTGATGTATTTCATCCTTTCATGTGTATTATCTAACTTTTATAATGATAGCAATCCTTATCTTGTTGTTCTTCCATCGGTGTAGTTCTTCTTCCAAAAGATAGATATACAAGATATGTATAGAGACTATGCAAACAGGATATGTACAAAAACTATGAAAAGTATTGTTACCTTGAGAAGAAGAAGTCTCTTTCATCCTGCTTAGTCTTCTTTGTAGGTTCCTTTTCTTCGGCAACTGATGCTTCGTGTTTCTCTTTCCTTTTCTTTAGCTCGGGACAATGATTCTTGTAGTGACCATACCTTCGACAGTTGAAGCATTGTATTTTTGAAATCTCTTTCTCTTGATTTGGCTTCCTCTTTGAACCAAGCTTCCTTTTGCTCCTGAAATTCTTGAATCTTGCTGTGAAGGCTTGATCATCATACTTCTTTTGGGGTTTCTCTTTTGCACTGATCCTGGATTCTTCTTGAGCACAGCATGTCCAAAGTTCTTCAAAAGTAGGATACTCCTTCCTTGTGTTCATGCTTGCGGCAAATGCATCCCATGTCTTGGGAAGACCATTGAGTACTATGTTTACCAATTCCTTCTCTGAAATGATCTCTTCAATAGCTTGTAGTTGATCTCTTAACTGAGAGATTCTCACAAAGTATGACATTATGTTGTCGTCATCATTCATCTTCATGTCACGGAGCTCATTCTTCAGACTCATAACTTGTCCAATGTTTCTGACCGAGAAGAGATTTGTTAGGGCATCGTACATCCTTCTTCGATGAGTCAAGATGGGAGATGTAGGGTATCAAGTGGTCTTTTATAGTTTCCACTATGATACTCATGGCATTGATATCACCGTCTTTGAACTTCTCCATAATTGCAACGTTCTGCGGTTCCTTCTCTTTTCCTTTTTCAAACTCTGGTTCCACGATCTTGCCTTTCACGATATCCAACACTTTATTCTTGGCAAGGATGAGGTCAATCCTTGTCTTCCACGCTCTGAAGTTAGAAGCTCCATCTAACTTGTTTTCTGACTTCATAGAGTAAGTCATCGCTCTTTTTGACTTGGTCAAACCCTAGATTTGACCAAAAACTCAAACTCGACGTCTTGGCTTGCTGAGAGTATTAGGAGATGCGCTAGGCTAGGGCGCACTGATCTATCCGGAAATTAGGTCAATCCCTTCACTTAAGGTGCCTCAATGAGAGGATTAGGGTTTCTGCAACTCCGCCTGCTAGTAACCCTAGCGACAGTGCTATGGTGACTGCTCCTGCTAGAAACCCTAGTGGCAGTTCTTCAACGAGCTTAATATCCTTACGGCTATGTTTCCTTCCAGTGGTTAGACTGAATGAAGGAGGTGTGGGCCCATAACCTGTTAGAATATAATGGATGTGCTCATTTTACCATTGACAATATCACTATTTTCTCCCAACCATAGGCCGAAGCCACCCTCCGAGCACCTTAACCTTGACAGAGAATCACTCCGGAAGCAAACCCTAGGCTAGATAGCCAAACAAAGGGTAGCGCACCTTTCCTCAAGGATAGCGCACCAACAAGAGCTAATCAGATTGTCCAAACCCTAGCCAAGAGATAGTCCAAGCCAAAACCGATCTGCTAGCTGCAGCAGCTGCAATGGCAGCTCTCCTCCAAACCTGCGCACAAAACTGGGCACAGTAGTGCACACAAGTGCTGCTTTTCAATTCTGAGACTGCCTGCCAGAATGAAGACTGGCCTCTTGTATTTATAGTAAATCTGGCTAACTGCCTGGGCCGACTTCTCATTCTGGGTATCCGTCTGTTCAGTATATATTATTTCTTCTAGCCGACTTCTTCTCTTGGAGGTTAATAACCTAATATAAATTATCTTCTTGAGCCGACAAGTCTTCTAGGGTTATTAGCCAACTCATTATGGTTTCTTCTTGCTTCCTGTAGTATTCTATCCTCGACAGGTTTACACGTGGAGGTAAATACCTCCTGCAGCTACCATAATATCAACAGTTCCTAGTAGCAAACCGATCCCCAAGGAAGACCACTTACTAGGGCACAATATCAACCACCAAGATGAAACAGGGCAAAAGGCATAATGTCCAAGCATATATCATGAAATCTAAAGCAGTCTAAGATACAACATACTCAAATGCCTCAAATATTGAAGTGACACTCACCATAATACCTGACTTGTACCTCATGGAGCAAGGCCCATTGCCTCTTGGAAGCCAGCTGGTGTGGTGGATGCCATTTGAAAATCTACGACCTTAATGGTGGTGATATGGGTATCCATCTGTGCAAAAGGATACTGCTAGTCATGTAGTCTTTCGACACTCCATATCTGCAACAGGAGGGCCTCAAGACATAATCTCCTTAGTTATCTACAAAATGGGTATAATAGGGCCATAATGCTCGGTTGGACTTTTGAACTCTTAATTTGAACAAGTGTCGTGTTCAATCTTTGCAGATCATCGTCAGTCCTTCCTAGTGCAACTAGGGACGTAACATGCACAATGGATCATCTTAACTTTATGATACATCATATCATTAACCAGCTCCATGAGAAGAAAATAAACGGTGAAGGAAAAAGTGTGCAATGGACCAATCCACACGCATCAACTTTCATGAATACCCACAAATGTGTAATTGGAGGTCAAAGGACAACTCTTTAACATTACCTTGATCCAATGCAAAGATCAACTTATGACTTGCAAACAACGACAGGTTCCCATAGCACCATCGAATGAGTGCAATAAAGAGTGGACCTATCTCAAGGAAATAAGATGGCCCTTCATCCAATTGATTCTTCACAAAATTGAGTCATATATGCCACAACATTCGATTTTAGTAAGGAATGGCAACTCAAGACCATGTATCAACCCATGGTTTGAAAGTGGGACGACAACTTTATATGAAGACAAGCACGACAACTCAATGACATACGACACTCGTAATTTCATTTGATAATGTAGACAACCACCTCCATGGTTTACTTGTTAACCTTTGATATTCTTTAATAGATGCAACCTCATGGTTCAATTGGCTTAATAATAAGTCAAAGGGGCTCCACTTGATGTATCTACTATCGACCCCTTATATAATCTTTAAACCATGCCATAATCTTAAGTTATTGCATTTGCCAAGGGGGTGGTCCTTTTTACATGTGACGCCATTCCCTTTTTGGACCATTGTATCACTTGGTACATTGGTGTATGATGATAAAGGGGTGGCCCCTTTATTATAACCTTTAATATTGCCTTAAAATGGTTAAAGTGGGTGACCCCTTTATTAAAACCTTTCCACTTTGCCTTCCCTTTTTGCTTAGCACATATGTTCTCATTAATCACCATCTTAGGTAAACACTTGGGCACTGTTATCGCACAAATTGTAGGTTGGGAAAAGCTCGACCCAATCCATGGTAGCATCCAAAAGTTCAAGGTGAGGTTTGTGGGGAGAGGGTTCTCGCAGAAAGAGGGAGTGGACTGAGGAGACATTTGCTTCAGTCACCAGGTACACTTCCATTAGAGCAGTGATGTCCTTAGTTTCATTTATGGGATGGATGATACATAAGATGGATGTAAAGACAAATTTCCTTAAGGGGATCATTGAGGAAGAAGTGTACATAGAGCGACCCAAAGGCTTTGAGATAAATGGGAAGGATTCCCATGTTTGCAAACTTAATAAAGCCTTGTATGGACTCAAGCTTGCATCGAGAGCATGATATTCCAAGATAGATGGATATTTGCAGAGTATGGGCTTCACCAAAAGCAAAGCTGATCCTAATCTATAATATATATTTGTTAGGATAAATGTGCATGTTTTGGTACCGATGTAGGTGACTTGTTTCTTATAGGTGCATAAAAGCTCATTGTAGGTTGCAAAGCAGAGATAACAACTGAGTTTGAGATGAAGGACATTGGCATGATGCATTACTTCTTTGGTTTGTAGGTTTGGAAGAGACCAGGGGAGATTTTCCTTGGGTAGGGTAAGTATGCAGTTGAGATCCTGAAGAGGTTTTGGATGTAGGACTATAAATCTAAGGCCACGCCCATGATCACTAATATGAAGAACGTGACAACTTTCGATTCATAGTTGGTGGGTCCTATGTTGCATAGGCAGTTGACAGGTTCTTTGATGTATCTGGTCGACACTAGTGGAGATATGTTTTACAGTGTACACCTTGAGCCAGTTAATGGTGGAGCCAAGGCAGGATCACTGGGTAGTAGCAAAACATGTGGTTAGGTACTTGAGGGGCACAATAGAGTATGGTTTGAGATTCCTCGGAGATGGTGAACTGAAGTTGCAAGGGTATTCAAACTTAGATTGTGCAACAGATAGGAAGAGCATCTTAGGGTGTTGCTTTAGCTTGGGATTAGTGATGACATCCTGGTTTAGTAGGAAGCAAACTTCCGTGGCACTTAGCTTAGCATAGGCTGAATACATGCTACCCACTACTGCTAGTTGTGATGCCATTTGGCTTCGTAATTTAGTTGTAGGATTGTTTGATCATGAGTTGGATCCCACAATCATTTACTATGATAATCAGAGTTGTATCAAACTCTCTGAAAATCCAGTGTTTCATGACAGGTCCAAGCACATAGAGATCATATATTATTTCATACAAGACATGATTCAGAAGGGAGTAGTGAAGCTCCAGTGTATTCCCACAGATCAGTAGGTAGCTGATATTTTGACCAAGCCCTTAGCAAAAGGGGAGTTTGAAGCATTTAGAGAGAAACTTGGATTGGTGTAGAATTCCTTCCTTGCTAAGAGGGAGTGTTGAGAAATATGTGGAGAGGAACTTCTGCATAGTTTGAATGTGAACATGCTAGAAGTATTTGAAATATTTTGAAAAGTAACTCTATTTTGTAATTCACTTTAGGAAAGAGTGAAAAGTCTTATATTTAGCTGTTGAGTCTAATAAAGTGTATTTCATGCAGTATTGAGTTAGGCTACGATTAATCTCAACAATACATCTCACCCAGAGATTAGGGTTTTGGTAGATCATGGGTTCAGCTAAAAGTATAAAGATAGGCCAAGATGGAGAGTTCAAACCACAGTTTTTGTTGGATAGGGACAACAACTAGTCGAGCAAAGCTAAAGATCAGGAGAGGAGCCAGAGCAGCCATCTGTACACCAGATCTGTATAGTGGCACGGAGCTATACAACAAATCCGTAGAGTCACACGAAGCCGTACACCAGACCTTTATAGTCGTATGGAGCCGTACAATAGACCCATACAGTCGTATGGATCTGTACAACAGGCCATACAGTCTTCCCTGCAGGCTGTTTCTTCTCGGTTTTTGTGTAGATCTGTTTCTGAGGTGATTTTGATAACTGTGTAGCTACTGTTTTAGCATTTTGTGGAGTTTTCCTTGTAAGCTTTGAATAAGGAACAAAAAGCTGATTTGGAAGGAAAAATTACCTGTGTATGTGTGAAACTGTTTTATGCTTCCACTATTTATGTTTTTAGCTATTGTGTGATTGATGCTATGATCTGAAATTAGTTTCTGCATTAAATTAAATTCAACAATTTATCTATTCAATTGAGATCGTAAGGACAACGATCACCTAGGGTTGGGAATTTTTACAATTTCAATATAAACATCTTTATGATTTTTTATGTTGACTAGATCTGTATTGGTTCCTTTCTCCACTGTTTGATTTTTACATCTATTGATTTCTCTTATTCAATTGGATCGGTTATTGTTTCTTTATGGATCAGTGATTCTTTGTTGACAAGTTTATCCAACATTTGTGTTTTCTTCTCTTCCTTTAACTTCTTGATTTGTGTGATCAAGCTTTGACGACGACTTCTAAGGTGAGAAAGTTCTTCATCTTTATCGATGACAACCTTGTCAAATTTTTTCAAGTGATCTTAATTTTGATGTTGATATTCTTCAGGGCATCGTTGATATCTTGCTACTCCGTTTTTTAATTTATCGACTTTTCTAGTGAGGATTGTATTTTTAGATCTTAAATTGATGTGTGGAAGGGTTTCCTTAACACCCGTTGCTCCTAGTCTCACTATTTCTTCTTTCAATTGTGCACATTCGTTATGAAATAAGTATGGGATAGTTACTATAATGTACCCTTACTTTATAACTCGATTCATGTAAAAAGGTACCTTGTACCTTGTCCAATTAAGTGCTAATGGTATTTTTAATGAACCTTCACTACTTCAATTATTCTTTTATCCCCCTATATAATGTCAATTGACTTGTTCTTAAATTTGATTCCACTTAAACCTTTTCTCTTGAGTTGAGACTCACTTCTTTGTAGCATACCTATATTTACATCTATACTTATCATATAAAGTAAAATGTGTTCATCACGAGAGTGGGAGAGAGAGAAAATGGATGATCTCTTTCCTGATCCACAGACACAGCCAGTCTGTTTTAACCCTTTCGTTTTTAATCTTGTGTGTCTGTTTTTTTATTGAGGAGATTTCCTTGAGCTATATCTCATTTGCAATGTTCAAGTACCTGCCTTTAATCTAACGTCTACACTAAGATGCTTATGTTTATTTATTTATTTTCATTCAATCCTTTGGATAATTGTTTTCCTTTCAGTAGCAATGCAGGTAAAAGGAATACTTTGCTGTGACTTTGTATCATATACAATTTCTGTAAATTCCGACTCATCCGTTTTATGTGTTTAAAAATGTCTCTTTGAATGTGTTTGGTTCCTCTGTGTATCTCTTTAACGTTTCTGTCTTCCAAAACTGTCAGATTTGGGCCTTGACAACAATGGCCTATATTTGAGCCCGCATTCATGTGCAGTCTCAAGCTTGCCGTGTCTTAATATACAAGAGTCTTGCTTTTCATGAATTAGCCTGCCTCCCAAAAGTTTATGCAAAATTTGGTTCTGAAGTACACAATTTATAAAAAAGAGTGTTTCTTGTGGTTCGCTGGTTTTACTTCTGTAGACAAGCCTACTGTAGACCATGTTCTCCATTCGATTTAAAGATTTTGCTTTAAACCTCCAGTTGATATGTTTAAGGCAGCTGTTAACAAAAATATTTTTTCATGACAGGTGGGCGTGGACGTGGGCATGTGCGTGGACATGGCTGTGAGTTATTAACAAGGGAGGCTCTTGACGCTGATTTGGATAAGGTGTGTTTAGTTACCACTTATTTTGTCTTTTGTGGTGGCACTCTTTGAAGTAATTGGGGCTGTGGATGCTTTTGTTTTAAGTGATGGGAATGTCTTAGGAAAGTGTTACAATAATGGGAGAAACCACTACTAAAAAATAAAGTCATTTGAGCAATCTGTAGAAACTTGAAAGAGGTAATCTATGCATTTTGAAGAAATATCAAATATTTGATAATCTGATGTCAATTGGTCCTTGTTTTCCCTTTGAAATGCATTTTGAAAACATTCTAGATAAGGTTATTGCTATAACAATTCCAAGGGTGAGGAGTAGATTACCAAATGACAACTTTATTACTTCCTATTGAATACTTATGTGACAGGGCTTGGAGAAGAGGACCATTAGGTCAATTAGGCCTAGTTTCAAAAGGGACTCAATACAAGCATTCAAGATGTTGAAGATAAAAAGCATTGTTGGACTATAACTCATTCCCATTGTTGGGGGACCTATTCGTTGAGTTCCCATGTCCCAGGGAACTTTGAAACAGGTAGGAAATTTTCTCAGTTAGTTTCCAGTCTGAAAGAGGAGCGACTGTTAGATTTTTAGGGAAAAATAGAAAACAGTGATATCTTTTTAAATCTGTGCACTAATACAAATGTAGATCAGCACTCAAAATAATAACTGAAGCAGAATAGACAGTAAGCTCTGAATATGTAGAAATAATTCTGAATATAAAACAAAATTTCTGGATGTAGATTAAATGCAGATTTCAAACAAAATAATTCTCACCTTTAGCCAATCACAGATGTACCTGATGTATAGATGTTGTCCTCTTTAATATACTCAGAAATTAGCTTAAGGATCATGGATCAAAACTCAAGGGTTTTGATCTTTACCATGATCTTAGGTAGACTATTTTGCCAAGGAGGACCACATACAGAGCTGATGCAAACACCGACAATAAACTGTCCAAAACTGAACTGTAATACATTACAGCAACAAAACCCTTCAAGCTAAAGAAGGTACCAGCAAATAGGGACAGCAAAGAGAAACCCTTCAAGAAGGAAAGCACCAGTGAATAGGGACAGCAAAGAGAAACCCTTCAAGAAGGAAAGCACCAGTGAATAGGGACAGCAAAGAGCACCAGCAAGCAAAGAGGAGGAGCCAACAAGCTCACAGGTAAGTGGCACCCTCAACATGCTGGTAGCAAGGCGACCGAATCCTCAGCACACACAGTGGAAGTCCAAAGTATGCCCAAAGGGAGGGCCACGGCACCTACAGCAGTCTGCGGCTCCTCTAACCAGTCAAGGGACAGTCCACAGGGTCTAAGTGAGGTCCACGACAGCATAAGGAAACCCGCAGCAACTAAGCACAGTCAAGTAGAGGTATTCTAAGCCAGAAAACAAGAACCAACTGAAGCTTCCGGCGAAATGTCAAAACAATGCCTCAGATCTGAAAGAGAAAGACCACTAGGGAAGCCGTACCATCACCAAGAAAGAAAAACTGAGGTAGCCGCAACAATAATAAGATTCGGGAGAATGAAGAGAGAGTGTGTGAATGAGAGAGGGGTAGGCTCTTATTTATATCTTAGGTGGGTAGGTTAGGGTTTTCTATTTTAACCCTATCTTTAGGATTAAGTCAAACCCTAATAAACATAAAATAATAAAAGATAATTAATAATTAATTAATATTTTTAATTAATAAAAATATTAATTAAAAGTCAATTAAGTCAAAGTGACTTATAAAAACCCCAACACTACATTAAACAAGGATGGAAACAAAAACAAGAAAGGGGGGACTACAAGACAAAGTCAAGGGGTTCCTCTTCAATGGCAAAACATGTCCACATAAGTCTCATGATGGCTTATAAACTTTTATCATCACTGCATAGGAGGAAACATCCATGATGTGGTCAAGTCCATCTTTGTGGCTGCTCCTAAGTCTCATGGACCATCCCGGGAGAGAGGAAGAAGATCACACATTATCACATCTTGGTACACAACCAAGAACTACCTGGTCCAAGAACAGGGTACCCTAGAATACATCTAGGGGCCCTAGAACATATCTAGGGTCTTTCATCCACCAAGGTACAAGACCAAGGATCAACCCAAGCGTTTAAGCAAGAATTCCCTGGAACACATCTAGGGACTTACATCATCAACCACCTAGGAACATATCCAAGGATCAATCAAAGCACCGAGCAAGGATTCCCTAGAACACATCCAGGGGCCCTAGAACACATCTAGGGACTTATATCATCAACCACCAAGGAACACATCCAAGGATCAATCCAAGCACCGAGCAAGGATTCCCTGGAACCTATGTCACCAGACACGTGGACACGGGACATAGAGGACACGGAAATACAAGTGTTGAACACGGGCACGACGATCGTCGGAAACAAGACATAGAGGACACGTTATATATATATATATATATATTAAATTATGAATTACACATACAAAAATGAAATAATTAATAAAATTGTAAACATTTAAATTTTACATGAATGATGATGATGATACATATTACAAATTCATTATTCAATCATAGAATGATACAACTAGTACTAAGTTCTAACATAAATCATGAATCATGATAAATATTAAAATCATAATGACAAACATTGAAATTTGAAACACACAAGAAATTCAAACCATAAACTGCAGTTTTCTCATTAAGTGATCAAATCAAAATGTGTTACATAGACATTGACTCCTGGGTCACTGCTACAGGCTACAACCTATAGCCTACAGACTACTATACGTGGGAATGCCAGTGGAAAATACAAAATAAGGTAGAACCGTAGAACTAGATACTAGAACCGTAGATGGAAGAATCCCATAACACAACACTGTCAATTGTCACTGGTCAGAACTCAGTAGTCATCTGAATCCATGTCATCATCATAAAAATCAACGTCATCGTCACTACTCTCTCCTCTAATCTCCGTCTGCTCCGCATGATCATCCAACCCAATCTGTGGAATTGGATCTGCTGCTGTGGAGGATGACCCCTCGAGAGGAATATCATCCTCAAAAGTGACCGTCTCTAGCACTGGGTCATTAAGATCCATATTGGCCAATGCCAACGCAACAATGTCGTCCAAATCCATATCATCAGGAAAGACATCCCACATCTTTGTCTTTCCCTTCACCCACTCCTCCCTTTGCCTGTAAATAAGACGGAGGTTGGTGTGCACATACACCATTGACTCTGCCCTGGATTGCTCAAGCCTGCTCTTCTTCAAACTGTACAAATTTCCATATGTGCTCCAATTCTTCTCACAACAAGAGGATGAATTAGCCTGAGAAAGGATCCTCATGGCTAACTCCTGTAGAGGAGGGCATGCTGCCCCATGAGTTACCCACCAAGCATGGGGTTTCTTAGCCCCCCTGTCTCTGAGCACATCATAGCTAGAAAATCTCCCACTGGCAGTGGAAAAATCTATAAATCCTTATTCCACCTCATCAAAGGATGCTCTATCTTGATATATCTGTCTAAATGCCTCCTTCCTCCCTTCTGAAAGCTCATGATCCATGTGAGGCGGGAATCTGCGTGAAGTCCCACCACTAAGCCACTCGCTGCTGTACTATTTGGGATTCAAAGAGTGAGCCAAGCAATGCAAAGGTGTGCAGTTCTTATTCCACCCGTTGATAAGAATATCCTGTATGGTGGTGAAAAAGATCTCTGCTGGTGTCCCATACTCAGGGGACTCATTCTGTAAAATAATGGTCCTCACGGACTCAATCATGGAATCCCACCCCTCATAAACCTCTCCTAGGATGGGCTTGTCTGTGTCTGCAAATCATAACAAAGAGATGATAGGGTCCATGATCTTAATGGTAAGATCTGTTGGGTATGTGTTATATTCTTTGCATGTGTGTGTGTGGGCACGTCAGATTCGACAACTGCGTCTGACGATTCCAACTTCCTTCGCCCTTTGTGTCATGTGCGTCGGGCACTTTCCTGGGGGGGTCCCAGGGGGGGGCAGGTTTGGCCCCCCTTGGTTATGTGCAGTGCCCCAATATTTTTTTTTGGGCGGTTTTTGCTATTTTAGCGAATTTTGCTATTTTTAGCGATTTTCTAAATTAATCCCGGATTAAGGGATTAGGGTTTTGGTAGCTATGGAATACCTAAAACATTGTATATGTTATATGGTGAATGGTGAAATTAATACAATGAAGAGTTGAAAGGTGCGACACCAAGGAAGGCTGGTTTTCTCCCGGTTAAGGGTTTCCAGCGTAAATCTCTATGTACTATGTGTATGAGCCATTGATTAATTTCCGTTTTGCTTAAGAATCTGTATGCATTGCTTTACTTCACAGGTTTAAAACTTACAAGATCTACCCTCTCCCACCAAGCCTCATCTAACACTATATCCTTGAGCTTTTTTGAAGAAGCTTGATCTGTCTTTTTCCAAAAAGACCAAAACTCTGAAATAACCATGGACCCAAGAGCGGCCTTGACCTCCCTCAACCTCTTAAGCATGATGAAAGAGGAGGCAAACCGTGTATCTGCAATCTTCAACAATGATAGTTGTGTGTACTTCTTATAGATTGTGAGGGCATTGGTATGGTTTTGTACAAAATTGCGGATATGACGTGCGTCCTCCATAAGACTTTAGATCCATGTCACTTCCGAAGCAATGGATTTAAGTGCTAAATTCAAGGAATGAACAATGCAAGATGTCCAAAATATTGTGGATATTTAGCTTCCACAACCATGCCAACAGCCTTGCAAACAGGTGCATTATCTGTAATAATTTGCACACAAGAATCAACACCTACATCTTCAATAACTTTAATGAACAACTCACCCATATATTGGGCATCCTTGTATTTTCCAAGGGCATCCACCGCTTTCAAGAAAATTGGTCCATTCAAGGAAGACACTATGAAGTTGATGAGTGGATGGTGTGTTGCATCTGTCCATCCATCTGAAACAATACTAACACCAGCTGAGGGCCAAGCTGCTTTAATAGGCTCTAGCATTTTATCCACCTGCCTCTTTGCCTTAACCAACAATGTGGTTCTAAGCCTCTCTGAACTAGGAGGCATGTACCCTGCTGGAGCCCCTTGAATTAGACTTCGACACATCTCAATAAACAAAGGAGACCGTGCAACATTAAATGAGATGAAGTTGAGATAGAAAAAAAACCCAGTGGTAAGATCCAGCTCATCTCGTCTCTCTTGCTGAAATATCTTGTCCATTGGACCCATTGCAGGCGTCTTTCTTGTTGTTGCAGTCCCACCCCCAAATGGGTATTTGCTAGATGGTTTCCTCAAGAATGGAAGAGGATCCTCATTCTTGGTTTTCCTAGATGCTGCTGCCACGATCCCGTCACCAACATTGGCCTCTCTTTCTAGCTCTCTTCGTTTGGATGCACTCACTCCTTGACATGGTCCAATTCCACAAGGTGTGGCCAACAAATGGCCCTTTACTCGGAAGTAGGTGCTTGCAAATTGATTCTTACAAAATTGACATGTCCAAAGAATGTTACCTCCTCCCTTTAAAGTGGACCCGTACCTTGATGTCTTGTGACATACTTCCACAATGGATACTTTGATTCTTGAGCTTGCTGCCTTGTTAAAACAACATGTTTTTCAGCCTCTGGAATTGTTGTTGCAACCCCACTTCCAATAGATGGAACACTAGCTGACCCTATTGAAAATGAAGAAGGGGGGAAAACATTAGTAGGAAAATCCCTCCCTTTCTTTTTCCCTCTTCCAGCTGCCCTTGATGATTGAGCCATGACTGCTGTAGCAAAGTTCTTCGACTGCTGCAATAGAAAAAAACTTGAAGAACAATGGACAAATCCACTTGCTTGGCTCTTGGAATCCCTTCTCACACTCCACCAAATCTTTTTGCTGCACTCTAACTCTCTTGCTGCTCCAACCTGTGGGTAAAATGAGTGAAATAACAAGAGGAAAACCGCTTTTGAGGGCCCACGACACGCTTTTCTGCGAGACATGTGTCCTGATATCGTGACATGATTTTAGGTGGTGTCGGACATGATTTAATTTCGTGTCCTGTACGCATGACACACAGATGCATCGAATTCGACACGTGTCAAGTCGAATCGTGTCAGATTCGATGGACACGAAACATGCAGGGGGTTTAGGATGTGTCCTGTGACTTAGGCTGGAACACATCCAGGGGTCCTAGAACACATCTAGGGACTCACTGCTTGGTCCTTGACCGAGAACCCCAACAATATACTAGGGGTCCTCACTAGGTTCTTTTGCCATGGCTCTAACTGCTTGGTCCTGTTGACTGCCCATTTAGCATCGGTGGTCAACTCATGTGCCATGTAAAGATATATCGTCAGATGCAGTATTATTGAAGATCTTTGGTTCTACAGGGCTGTGTTTGGCCCAACACTTATTTTTGTACTTGGAATTTCCGCACCCTTGCGTGGGTTAATAATGTAATAGGTCTGCATGAGTCATGTCTAGGTCAGTTACCTTGGCATCGGTTCACTGGGAGAGTTCC
>ML783744.1:527976-552507 GCA_009831015.1 Picea engelmannii
CCCCCCCCCCCGCCCTTTTTATAAACTAAAAACAACTTTTCAATATTAATAACCCTTCCCTCAAATTTTCCTTTAACCTATAATTAATATTGCTCTAACATTTATAAAAATTAAAAATAAAATATATTAAAAATTAAAAATTTATTCTAATCATTACATTAATAAACCTTTTTTAATACTCTATTAAAAGTTAAAACTCCTACAATTAATACTCTTACAATTAATATTACCCTAACACTTGTATAAAAAATTTAATGAAATTTATTCTAATTATGACATTAATAAATCTTTATTAATATTGTATCAAAAATCTTACAATTAATTAATAATTTATTTAAACCCTAGATATTCAAATTTCTTAAAATCTTTTTAATTAAAAACTTTCTAGGTTTTTAGAGCCGATTTCAGAATTCTCCACCTCTCGTAGGTTCACTATTTATCTCTTCCTTTCAGATTTTTCTTTACCCAGGCTTAGATGTCCTGATGATCGGTCCTGATATGCTAAGTTACCAGGATTCGGATACCGATGCGGATCTGGATACGGATTCGTTAGATTTTTGAGAAGCCAGGATCCGGATATAGCGGGGAAACGACACATACAAACTATATATATATATATATATATATATATATATATATATATATATATATATATATATTCCAAAGCAGGGAAAAGGTTACAATATTCATAGCTATTGGCCTAACGTATATTAATACAATCTGAAGACCCCAACATGCAACAACATTATTATGTGTAGACAATGTTAGAAAGTAATGGATGTGCTCGTTTAACCATAGACAATATAGAAATATTGTCACCCAACCATAGGCCGAAGCCACCCCCGAGCACCTTAAACTTGACAGAGAATGATTCCGGAAGCAAGCCAATAGCCAACCAAGGCTAATGCATAAAGATAACCAAGACTGATCAGAAATTCCAACCATAACCAACAGAAAGTCCGAGCCTAAACCAGAAAACCAGATTGCGGCAGCTGCCGGCTGCAGCTGCTCCTTAGACTTGCGCACTAGCCTAGTTCCTGCAGTGCACACTTCTTCCCAGCTGTAATTGTGAGCAATGTGTATAAAATGAGGTCTGGCTACTTGTATTTATATTGTTTCCTGAGCTGTCTGGGCCGACTTCTCATTCTGGAGACTAAATACTTAATATTAATTATTTCCTTGAGCCGTCTTGTCTTCTAGGGTTATGTTCAATGCTTTAGGGTTACTTCTTGCTTCCTGGAATATTCTATTCTCGTCAGGGTTACACGTGGAGGTAAATACTTCCTGCAGCTACCATAATATCAACAGTCCCTCCTAGCTAGGGAGGTATTGAAGGCAATGGTCTTGAGCACAAACATACCATTCAACCGGTAGCATCATCATAGTCGAATAGACTATCTCATGATTAGATCACGAGCACCATCATCACTATCAATGTCATCTGACAACATCAACTGCATCATCTCTCGAAACCATACTCCATCTGAGTAATCAGACATGATGCTGAATAAGTCACTCACTCCACAAAGAGATACAAGAACCATTCTTCTAATCCTGACATATGTCCTAGAAGAATAATTGTTCCAACAGATGCTGGAAGCCACACCATGGGCTACAAGGACTATTCTTCTAATCCGGACATACGTCCTAGAAGAATAACTCTCCTGGACCATTTTCCGCTTGGAGAATGTCAGTCCACCAACACACTGTCTATCTATCTAGCTGATAGTCTTTATGGCAATCAAAACAATGTCATTTAATAGGACAGAACTGTGTCTGTCCATAGTAGTACACAACTACAATCCAGTGGTACACTACCATATCGAGTAGCACACAACTAATTAATTAGTGACACATATTCACAACCAGTGGAACACATCCACCACAGTAGCATACATCTACTGCCCAGAGACTTACAGTCTCCATAGTAATCATATCATTTGATATCAACCTGCACAGAAAAACAATGTCATGATATAAAGTGAATCATCTGGGACATTCTTCCACTCACATCCGTGAGATCTGGAAGAGCATCTGCCCTCAGAAGGTAAAACATCAGTCATGAGCTACTGGACTATTCTTCACAAGCATAGAAGAATAACTGTCCTGATTTCTGAGCCTGAACCATTCACCTATCTGGGCCATTCCTCCGGCACTAAACAAAGTGCAACTTGGAGAGAATGAGTCTGCCCTAGAGAATGCTTGTCCCTGATTGCTGAACCTGGACCATTCACCTATCTGGGCCATTTCTCCGGCATTAAACAAAGTGCAACCTGGAGAGAATGAATCTGCCCTAGGGAATGACTGTTCGGACCATTTCCTAAGGAAACGACTGTCCTGCACCATCCTCCAAAACAAACCATTCTTCGAAACTGCTCACAACTGTGAGCTTCGAAAGAATGACTGTCCAACGAGGCAGACCGGTCTTCTTGACCAGTACTGAGAGTGACTGCTAAGAAGAGAGACTGTCCTAGACCATTCCCCCACACTGGCCACAAGGGGAATCGCTGTCTATGGTACATCAACAATCCATCGAACCATTTTCATTATGAAAATGACCGTTCGATCTGGACCATTTTCCGAAGTGGAAAATTCTTGTTTGTCAGAAATCTCAAACCACTTTTTGAACTGGAAAGGAACTGCTCATCCTGGACCATTTTTCGAACTTGAAAAATGACTGTCCATAAATCAATAGCACATCAATGCTCCCTCCCAACTTGGGAGTCATCTCTTCCCTTTTAATAAGGAAGTTGTCTCCACGAGCTTCAACTTGTTTCTTGCAAACTCTTTCATCTTGGACAGAGGCTTTACCAAAATGACCGCTATCTGCTCATCTGTGGAGATAGATATTGGAGAATCACTTCTCTTTTTTGGACTTCATCACGAAGAATGTAATGCTCGATTTCATTGTACTTCGGTCTTTCTGGAACACTGGTTTTCTCTTAAGGCTTCATATAGCTTTGATCATTATAGTATATCATAGTTGGATTCAACTCTTTTGTTTCCTGCTAGCTCATAACATCGTGGCAAGGCTCGAACTGGAACATATCCAAGTGATACTTCTTCTGTCATCATGAGAGTTTGTCATGGATTAGCAAACCATCATCCTGGACTTCTGAGTAACCATTCTGATACAATATCTCTATTATAGAAAGTTTTTCACCACGCTTCTGCTGTGCATTGGAGGCTCTGCACAAAGTTGTTTGAATCCATCCAAGATCTTCCATCTGCATACAAGAGTCTCTTTCTGGTATACCTCAAAACCTTGAGGTTGCTCTTCATACGCTTCTTTATTCAATTACTTTGTTGAGGAGAACAATCCTTACATTCATCTGATGTGAACTCCAACCCATGGATATTGCAGGAGATATAATGGCTCAGGTAGAACAAGCTATCATCATAGTCTTCTCCCTCCATCTGGGAGAACCTTTAGTTCTGGATCTCACAATGCTTCCATTCATGAGTCTTCCATACATTGTTCTTTATCACAACTTCCATTTCTTTTGTTTGATTGCTTCTAGAGGGTTCAAACCAAGCTGGTAGTCTTGTGATTCTCGATGTAATCATTGGTTGTTCTGGCTTTTCTTTCTCTCTTGGAATCTTCATGTTTCTCTTTAGCTCTTGGGGCCATGGAGTTTTCTAAAGATTCCATGCCCTGAAGATTCTGACTTATTCCTTTCATCATAGGATCATGGATGTGGATGGACAACCAAGGATACTTTAAGGCTTCTTTTCGAAGAAGACTTCTTCTAAAGTCAAACTGAACACGTGCTGCTTTTCATGGCTGCCACCATTGATGGGAACATGGATAGATACTTCATCATCTTCAATGGATCATATTATTTAGGATTAGCTCCCTCCTAATCCTTGCTTCATGCATGAATGCATGCTCTTCTTTTGGAACTATATAATCGGCTCCCTCCATTTAAGAGAGTCCATGCTTCCGTCTGCATCCTTATTGCCTTCTGCAAAGTGTCACAATTTTTTTTCTAATTTCCTCTTGATCGCTGACTTCTTTCTGTTTTTATTCCTTCTAGGTTTGTTCAAGTTTGATTATGATTTCGGCTTATCTTGCAACTGTTACTTATGTAATAGCGTCCACATGAATTGTTACCAGGGGTTGTTGATGTACTTCATCCTTTCATGTGTATTGCCTGACTTGTAGTCATCGTGATAACAATCCTTATCTTGTTGTTCTTCCATAGGAATAGTTTCTCTTTGAACATATTATCTTCTAAGAAATAGATATGCAAGATATGTACATAAACTATGTAAACATGGTATGTACAAGAATTATGAAGAATATTGTTACCTTGTCTTAGAAGAAGAAGTCTGTTTTATCCTGCTTGACCTTCTTTGAAGGTTTCTTTCTTCAACAACTGATGCATCGTGTGTTTCCTTCCTTTTCTTTAACTCGGGACAATGATTCTTGTAGTGACCATATTTTTGACAGTTGAAGCATTATATTTTTGACATATCTTTCTCTTGATTTGATTTCTTCCTGGAGCCAAACTTCCTTTTATTCTTGAAATTCTTGAACCTTGTTGTGAAGGCTTGATCATTGTATTCCTTTTGGGGTTTCTCTTTTGCACTAATCCTTGATTCTTCTTGTGCACAACAAGTCCAAAGTTCTTCAAATGTAGGATACTCCTTCCTTGTGTTCATGCTTGCGGCAAATGCATCCCATGTCTTGGGAAGACCATTGAGTACTATATTTACCAGTTCCTTCTCTGAAATGATCTCTTCAATAACTTGTAGTTGATCTCTTAACTGAGAGATTCTCACAAAGTATGATGCTATGCTGTCATCATCATTCATTTTCATGTCACGGAGCTCATTCTTCAGACTCATTACTTGTCCAATGTTTCTGACTGAGAAGAGGTTAGTTAGGGCATCATACATCTTCTTAGAGATGTAGGGTATCAAGTGGTCTTTTATAGAGTATGATACTCATGGCATTGATGTCACTGTCTTTGAACTTCTCCAAAACTGCAATACTCTGAGGTTCCTTCTCTTTTCCTTCTTCGAACTGTGGTTCCACGATCTTTCCTTTCATGATATCCAACACTTTATTCTTGGCAAGGATGAGGTCAATCCTTGTCTTTCATGCTCTGAAGTTAGAAGCCCCTTCTAACTTGTTTTTTGACTTCATAGAGTAAGTAATAATTGCTTTGACTTGGTTAACCTTTGACTTTGACCAAAAACTCAAACTTGACGTCTTGGCTTGCTGAGAATACCAGGAGGTGCGCTAGGCTAGGGCGCACTGGGCTATCTAGAAATTAAGTCAATCCCTTCACTTAAGGTGCCTCAACAAGAGGGTTAGGGTTTCGTTGGTGGAGCAAAAACTGGCTGCAACTGAGCAAATCCTCCCAATCTATCTTCCAGTGGTTAGACTGTCCGAAGATAGTGTGGGCCCATAACCTGTTAGAAAGTAATGGATGTGCTCGTTTAACCATAGACAATATAGCAATAATGTCACCCAACCATAGGCCGAAGCCACCCCCTAGCACCTTAACCTTGATAGAGAATGATTTCGGAAGCAAGCCAATAGCCAACCAAGGCTAATGCATAAAGATAACCAAGACTGATCAGAAAGTCCAACCATAACCAACAAAAAGTCCGAGCCTAAACTAGAAAACCGGATTGCGGCGGCTGCTCCCCAAACTTGCGCACTAGCCCAGTTCCTGCAGTGCGCACTTCTTCCCAGCTGTAATTTTGAGTAGTGTGTATAAAATGAGGTTTGACTACTTGTATTTATACTGTTTCCTGAGCTGTCTGAGCCGACTTCTCATTCTGGAGACTAAATACTTAATCTTAATTATTTCCTTGAGCTGACTTGTCTTTTAGGGTTATGTTCAATGCTTTAGGGTTACTTCTTGCTTCCCGAAATATTCTATTCTCGTCAGGGTTACGCGTGGAGGTAAATACCTCCCGCAGCTACCATAATATTAACAGACAAAACCTGACCACCTAAAATAATCCATTAGTGGCACATAAGGGTTGCACTCCTGCAAGATGTGTCTAGATCTTGGGCCATCAACTTGTTTCGTTATTTAAGATGTCTCTAGATATTGGGCCATTAACTTGTTTCGTTATTTTAGAGGAAGACGAGCTCTTAGCAAATCCAAATTTTTATAATTTGTAGAAATAAAATTGAAATAAATAAAAATTTAAAAATATAAAATTTTAAATATGTAACTTATGTATATACATTTTAAATGTATGATATTTACATAAAATAAATTAATGAATTAGATTTTGTAAATATAATTTATGAATTTTAATTTATACTTTAGTATATAAATTATAATATAAATATAAAATTTAACTTAAAGTATAATGTTTTAAAGGTATAAGTTTATAAGATCTAATTAGCATATATATATACACTTTAATAACCATATTTTTATCTTTTTAATATATTATAAATTAATTTATATGATACTTATATAAAATAAATTAATACATTAAATTTTGTAAATATATATAAATGTGTAAATCTTAATTTATACTTTAATATGTAAATTATAAATGATAATATAAATATAAAAATTGTCTTGATTACAAGATTTAATATATATATTATATTTGTAATATTATAAATTCATATAGCATGGTTAATATTATTCATTAATTTAATATATTATAAATTAAATACTAAGGTTATTAATATAGGTCCTTTACATATTAATATTAATATACATATTAACATTAATATATAATGTTCTTATGTATAACTTTCCATCTCCCGAGCACCGATTTCTGTTCCAAAAGAATGGTGGGGCCCCGATTTCTGTTCCGGCTCCCTGTTCCCCAAACGCTCCGTTGGTGCTCGGACAACCCCATCCAAGTTGCCCGCCGATGGTAGGTACAAGCAACCCACCAGATCTGGTTACGGTCATCTGAACTTCACCCTCGGGCACATGGACTAGAATTCGGAGCGAATAAGAAATGACAGGGAAAACCTTTTTTTTAACGTATTTTAAAGAACCCAAAATTTCAGGATCCGCGGATAATTATCTGGATACATTTTACAGTGAAGGAAACGTTTATGAACCGGTTCTTGGGTGGATCCAGGCGGATCTGGATCCAGATCCGGATCCAATACGGGGATCCGCGGATCCATCCCCTAGGATCGACGGATCCGGTAACATAGCTGATATGTACTCGAAACGTCGACCTCCGATATTCAATACTGTGGTTCCTCTGAATCTTCCAAACAATCGCTCCCACAGAAATCTTACTGTTCACATAGTGTTCTTTTCAGTGGATCTGTGACAGCATATCTTGAAATACATGATAAGCCCTGCCCTTTCAGAGTTACAACAGCTGGCATTTGAGTGTCAATGGTGGCTTTTGTTTGTAAGCATTCTATACTAAGCATGCTGGAAATGCACCGTTACAAGGAACCCATACTTGTGACACGATTCTGCAGATTATGGCTTGGCTTTCTGAGTTTTCCATACAGCAATCCATATCTCGGTCAGGTTCATAGATTGTTCTACCACAATAACGGCCTGCTATGACAAGAATGGCCATTGGCAATTTGGTATTGTACTATTAGCTCAAATAGGAAGAGTTCAAGTCTGTAGTATGTACACATCACTTTTGCTAATCAACTGCTACAGGCCTGAAGTCCTTCAAGAGCCGATATTATCCTGGTGTATCTGCCCCTATAAATTTCAATGTATTTTATCAGCCTGTGATTAGTAAGATCCAAGTGCTGCTTCCACTGCTAGCTGCTTTGAAGAAGTCTTATCGCTGAATCTTGGATCTAGCCTATGGCATTCTCCAAGGATGACTTTCTGACGATACCTTTCCAGGGTTAGCTGCCACTTATCCTTTTATGCTAGGGCGTTCTACCTATTTTGTATTAACCCTTTGAAAACCTGCTGGAGAAGACGCCCTCAAGATGACTGTTTATATCCCCTGCCAAGCTTTCAGATCTGGTTAAGCTCATCTCCACTGCTTCTGTATGCTGATTATTTTCTCTGTAGATAGGTGAGTTGGCACAGAAATCAAAGGTAGTCACAAAACCACTCCCAACTATCTCCCAAGCGTTGGATTTAGACACACTGTCTTGGCGTTGTTCTCAATATTCATTTTCAGCACTAAAGCCTGGACTAGATCCAAGACTCACATTTCAGGCTTGCCAACAGGGATGTAAGAACAGAACATTCCTTACAGCACATTGATAAACTCTCTTAGCTTCTGTGATGTCTTCATGTTAGGATCCATTAGCGAGGAATTTTTTCTGTGGGTTCTTTCCCTTACCTTCTTCATAGATACTAGTTCCAAAAATTTGCACAAGCATAGGTAACAAAGCTGCCTGAAGTAGGTACCGCCACTTCTGAGTCAGATCACCAGAATAATGAGAAAAATTCATGAGCCTTATCATGAACTGACTCAGATTCTTTCAGAATAAATTTTAAAATGACCATTTTTGTGTGTACAGGCTACATTCACATGATACTGCTGCTTGATGACAGAAATGCATTCCTTGCTAATGAAGAGAAATGAGGCTGCCATCAACTCTGTCATTTGGATCAGCCTGCTATTGAATTGAATTTTGGGACTGCAGATATTGATATGCGTCTTACACATTATCCCGTTTATTCCAAGAGGACTAGCTGTCACCATTCTTGCTTTGCAGACATCCAGAATGCAGCCAGATCCTCACATTAGTTCACCTCAGAAATCTTCATTGTCGCTCTGCACAGGCTGCTCCTCATAGGACTGCTGTAACAGAAATAGCATGTCTACAGAATGTCTTCATTCATATCCATCTACAGCATGCTTTGTAGGATCTAGCATTGTCAAGTTCTGTTCAAAATCTGTCTACAAAGGATGCCTGATAAGACACTGAGAATAGCTCCTTTACTACTGCTCCAATAGGTCTAAAGATAACAGCATCCTTCTATGCTGTCAACACCGTAATCTCTTCTTCAAGGGATTCTAGCGTGCTTTTGAAGACCTCAAAATGCTCATGCATTTTGAGGGGTAACACACCCAATCGACAATATTAGGCTCTTCAATGGCTTTGTTGTGTACTTTCAGAATGAATAGTCAGTGCCTAGTTTTCTTCAGTGTTTATATTTTTGTGTAACCAAACCCAATGGATTTGTCTCCTGCAGTGGAGTTTCAACCTAGACATCTACATGTTGCTCCTGAAAGAGGTATCTACTGCCTCCACTTTGATCTGGATATTTACTGCTGATACTGGTGATCTAACTGCAGATCTGCTGCGCTGGGGTTTCTGACTGAGCTTTGGAAAGGTTTCTGGCTGTGTTTTTGTTGTCTTTATATGTTTTATACCATGCATGCGATTGTTTTGGAACCAGGAACAACTCAATAGCTTTATTAAGTAAAATAACAGGAATTACAATATAGCATGCATAAAATAATGAAATAACCTCAGCTAGATATCGTAGAGAATGACCTTTAGCTGGAATACAATGCAAAACACTAGAGAAAATACCCGTAACAATAGAGATAGGGGGATCTATGGTCAGCACTGAAGATCCACTGCATGCGTGGCTGGATATGCTGCATGCAACCGGAAATACCCCCTGTTGACCACCTATTTCAACTAGGGGGTCAACTGCATGTGCCATGAAGCTATGTACCTGATGGTTCAACAAAGTTTGAAGACTTACTGGTTATACAAGGCAATTTTGGCCTCGACACGTCTTTTTGTAATTAGAATTTTCGCTCCCCTGTGTGGGATAATAATGTAATGGATCTGCATGGATTATATTGTAGGTTAGTTACCTAGGACTTTATCAGTAGGGAAGTCCTTTCATCGAGTGTTTTAGGTAATTAATTTGGCCTAACCAGCCTTTTTAATTACCCTTGAGTTTTTCACTCCCACAATAATCCTCCAAAGTGGTGAAAGGCATTCTAATGATCGAGTCCATTGGGTGACTAGGGTCTAGGAATATTGTAAATGACCATGCTAGACATCTCCTAGAGCCTTGCGGAACTCCGTCGAGTCTAAGTAGTTTTTTTTAATTTTTTAAAATTACCTAGTTAATGGTAATTTTAATTATTTTTGATGTAAAAATGTAAAAATTTGGTCTTTGGGATTTTTGATAGCGGGATGAGTACTTAAAAGAAATGGAATGAGACCCCCCTACACCCTTGGACCAAGTTTCAACTTAGTTGGACAAGTTTTGCTAGGTCTTTGTCCATGATGAGTCCAAGTTAGTCTAGAGTCAACAATTTAATTGCTTAATTGACAAAGTCAAAATGTCAATTTTTTGTAAATATGAAGCAAAAAGGTTAGACAAAGAGTGGGAGATGATTCTAAACCCCTTTCCTAAGTTAGATAAACACTTTTCCTAACTTAAACACCCCCCTCACCTAACCACCACTTCATACAACTCATCTACCTAAGGAAGTTGCGCCTCCCTTGGAGAGAAAGTCAAGCAAAGTAAAAAATTAAGGAAGAAAACCCCTTTCTCCCTAAGTGCGCCCCCCTTGATCTAATTTGATGTTGAACTTTATCAAAAAGGTGTTTTTTTATCCCCTCACTCATCTACCAAAACCCTAACACTACCAAAACCCTAGAGTTGTGCCCCTCCTTGAGATGCTCAATCTCTCTTAATTGAATGACACTTGGAGAGCATCCAAGAGGGGTCTGTCTTGGCTCCCAAGTATAAAAGAAAGCCTCCCCTCCCTCATTTGACACATCTACTTTCAACTATGTTACTATGCCAAAATCTCTCCCACTTCTCTCTCTCTCTCTCTCTCTTCTTGTTCTCATTCTTTCTTCTCAAGCTTGTGGCAAGTATTTGCTCAATATTGCTTTTATTCTAATAAAAAAATCTTTGGAGTATCCATGGTGTTGAGAGTCTTCTTGGTGCCATCTACTATTGAGGTGATCTTATTCTTGTTTTATTTTCTTGTGCATGCTTAACTTATAGATGTAGGGTAGGAACTCCAAGCAAAGTATTTTGCTTGGATAGATTTGTGGTAGTATGATCATAGATCTAGTTAAGTGTTGATTTGGTTATTGCAAAGTATTTTGTTTTACCATCTAGATGTACTCACATCCTCTCTAGTTTTGTATCTTTTCTCACAAGATTTGCAGGTTACCTAAGGGTTTTATGTGAAGATTTTAGATTTAGAAATCATCCATTTCACCCACTTACAACCTCTAAATATTTCTGTTCTTTATTTCTGTACATTTCCATACTTCTCTTGGCATTCTAACATCTTTGAATAGAGCATTTAAACATATTATATTTGCTGATTTTTACACGGAAAATTTCTGGTTTGTTCCAACATAAATTTTCCCAAGATTTTGGTCTTTTTTGCAGCTTTTCCAACAAGTTTTGTTTGTTGTTTTTTTGCAGATTTGCACCAAAAAGGAGGTGCTGCAGTCCATTTGGGGCACTAAAACGTCCAAGAGTAACCTCCTAAGCTAGGGTATTGAATACCCTCTTCCTCCTCTACTTTCTCACATTGTAAGCAAGCCCCAAGAGAGTCTCTAGGGCTTGCACTTCTCTTTAAAATAAAATTTCTACGTTTTTATCTTTCTTGTGCCTACACCTAGCAAAGAGGCTTGGCTTTGCCACCCATGCTATAACGTAAGGCTAGGATTTAGATTTTATTTTCTGTTTTAAGCATTTATTTTGTTGCCCCACTTGTCCTTAAGACAATGTTGTGTGGCTAGGTTTATTTGTTTCTTTTCAAGTTAAGTTATTTTCTTGCATTCTTTTGCCTACACCTAGCATCGAGGCTTGGCTTTGCCACCCATGCTATATCGTAAGGCTAGTTTAGCTTGTTAGATAGTTCCATGGTTTATGTTTCATGCTTCTAGTTTTTCCTTTCTAGTTCATGTGAATATCTAACTAGTTAGAAGCATTTCTTTTTCTTGCTTAAGCCCTTGGAGGCATTTCTTTTTCTTGTACATTTTATTTAAACACTTGCTATTTCATTCATTTAAACTTCCAACACACGTAATTTTTAATTTCTTAATCAATCTATTTAGGCTCTAGGGGAGTCAATTTACTTAGCCTAATTAGATCACCCATTAGTGATACAACTTTAGCCACCAAAAATGAGGCTTGTGGAGGTGACTTGGGGTGCTAGATCAAGGATGATCTCACAACACTAGGTGTCCCCCTTGTTGAACACCCAAGTTTTCCGGATTGACTTGTGGAGCTAGGGTAAGGCCTTGTTTGCCTTGCTTCTTGAGCACTCAATAGTCCTTTTGGCCAAAGCAGCAGGAGTATTGGGGTAGTCACCTAATCTAGGAGTGCAACTTCACTAATTTCAACTCTAAAATCTATTCACAACAACCTAAGCCTTAACTTCTTAATCTTGTCTAAGTGGTTTATGCTCTTTTATTTTATGCAACCTTTACTTCAAGCATTACCTTTCAAGCAGTTTAATTGAGAATTGTTGTAGTTGAGTAGTTCCTCTTAGAAGTTGCGCACTAGTGCCCGTGGAGGCTTCTCTTTCAAGTTAATTCATCTTTTGAGTTGCGCACTAGTGCCCATTGGTGGCTTTACTTTCATCTTTTGGTTCCTCTTGAGTTGCGCATTGTCCTTGAGCTCCTTCCTTGAAGTTGCGCACCTCTCCTTGAAGTTGTGCACCTCTCCTTGGGGCACTTCAAGCTTGGGTTGCAAGTTGTGTGTTGGTGGTGAATGCATCTTTGAGCTCTTTCCTTTTCTTTTCTGCAAAATCCATTAAGAGTTAGTTCATCTTTGCTTCACTTTTGCCATAGATCTAACTAGTGCTTATCTCATTTCATTTGTAGATAATTGTATCTTTGTATATCGTTGTAACATCTAGGTATTCTTTATTTATTAATAATTGTTGTAATTGTATCTTTTTTAATTTATATAGCTATTCTTTTGACTTGTACTTAGATCTTTGCGTAACTTAATTGACCCCATTGCCCAACCTTAGGCACTAGTCATAGTTGACTTAGGGAAGGTTTGCTTTTGCATTAAAAGTTTGCATTGCATTGCTGCATCTCATATAGGCTAGCTTCCCCCTACCTTTAACAAATTGAAATTAACTCCTAGAACCCATCTAATAATTCACATAGTAACTAGGGTCTACCCCCCTTGGCTTCCCTAGGAGTAAACCTAGATGGAAGAAGTTCAAGTCGAGGTGATAGTGGGCTTGAACTTAGGCATTGTTCGTCCGAGGACACACTAAGTGGATTGAGACTTAGTCCACGTTTGCAAGTGTGTATAAGGACGACAACACCCCTGACAATTGCCGCTGAAGACTGAAAATCTCTCCTTGGTGGATAGACTCATCAGACTGACTTGAAAACTGTCTCAGAATGGTCGCCTTGCTGCCTAGTACACTTCCCCTATCTGCTGCTTGCAGATCTGACCATCTGCTGATCTACCGGAACCCCGGATGGATTCCCTCAACCCCTGCGCACTTCCCTCAGCTGGATATCACTATTTTGATGTTTTAGCCTGTGGAATACTATGATAATTGTCTCAATGGAAGCACCTCGGTCTCCTCTCCATTGGGTCAGAAGGATTTTGCCTGATTCGCCTTGGTTGGGCCTAGCGACCCCAATCTGTGCCCTCAAACCCCACACACTTCCCTGGTGAAGTGCACAATAGTTTTCTCTGTGCCTGTATGCTGCTGTAGAATGAAGATGAAGCTCGATGAAGCAACAAAATGGTACTTCCGACGGCTAGGGTGTGTCTCTCAACACCAAAACCTGTCTTGGGTGGTGGTTTCCTCCAGAAATCCACAAAACAATAGAAGGTCGACCCCTCCTCTCTGAAACCTATTTTCCATTTCACAAATCAACATAATGACCAATTAGGTCGACTTTTCTCCCTTTATACCTCCTCTCATCTAATTGTCCCTTCACTTACTTAATTAAATGACTTTTCTCTTAAGTTATGATTTAATGTTCACTTAAGTCATTTAAACCCCCTTTTTGTTCTAATTAGACGTTCACTTTACCACTTAAGTGACTTTTTCCCTAAGTTTCACCTCAATACTTAATTAAGTCACTTAAACCTCCCTTTACCTCCTTAATGTCACTTTCAGGTTAGACTTTGGTGAATGACATTAGTTAGAGGTGTTATTCCTCTTTTTGTCTCGAATATAGTCTACATGAACATATAGACTACTAAGTCGCTTCCTGCAGAACCCATCACTGGGAAAGGGACATTACAATGCTCCCTTCCCGAGATTGCTTGTCCTCAAGCAACATCAAACTTGGGTGTTGTAGAATCTGCTCCCCTTTCCAAGTAACATCCTCCACTGGAAGTCCCCTCCACCTGACAAGGCACTCCTTGATAACCCTGCTCCTCAACCTGCACTCCTTGTGCTCTAGTACCTCCTCTGGTACCAACTCCAACTAACCCTCTTCGTCTAATGGTGGCTACTCCTATGAAGTAGTAAAATGTTGTCCCACTGCCTTCTTAAGGTAAGAAGTGTGGAACACATTGTGTATCTTTCTACCCTCTTGTAATTCTAACTCGTACGCCACCTCACCAACCCTCCTGGTGATCCTGTAGGGCACATAGAACCTGGGTTTTAATTTTTCTACACCGCTCTTCTTTAGAGAGGACTGCATGTATGGCTGTAGTCGCAAAAATACCAAATCCCCCACCTCAAAGCTGCGCTCAACTCTCTAGCGATCTGCATACATCTTCTGCTGGTTTTGTGTTGCCTACAGATTCTCCTTCAAAGTTTTGAGGATGTTTTGGCTTTCCTCTATCCAGTCCTTGGCTTCCGGAGCCCTGCTCTCTACAAATACTGTCTCCAAAAATGAAGGTGCGTCATACCCATATAGAGCTCTGAATGGTGTCATCCTGGTGGACATGTGATATGTTGTGTTATAGCAATACCCGCCCATATGAAGCCATTTCACCCACGTACACTGTTGTCCCCCTACATAGTTCCGCAGATACCCCTCCACCCATTTGTTGATGATCTATGTTTGTCTTGTTAGAAAAATGGGTGTGCTCATTTCACCATAGACAATATAGCAATATTGTCACCCAACCTTAGGCACAAAGGCCACCCCCAAGCACCTTAACCTTGACAGACAGAATAATTCTGGTAGCAGACCAATAGCCAACTAAGGCTAGTGCACCAAGCAAGGATAACCAAAGACCAAGCAGAAAGTCCAAACCAATAACCCAAGACAAAGTCACTACTGCAATAGTTGTAGTTGTCCTTAACTCATGCGCACTTCTTGTCTTTATGCAGTCGTGAGTGAGTGAGTGACAAATGAGATCTAGCTCCCTTTATTTATACTGCTCCATCTTAACTAATTGGGTCGACTTCTCTTCTTGGGGGCTAATAACTCAATATTAATTTATTCTATTAAGCCGACATGTCTTCTAGGGTTATTATCCAAAGCTTAGGGTTTCTCTTGCTTCCTGGAATATTCTAGTCTCGTCAAAGGTTACATGTGGAGGCTAATACCTCTCGCAACTACCATAATATCGACACTCCCTCCTAGCTAGGGAGGTTTTAAAGGCAATGGTCTTGAGCACAAATAGACCATTCAACCGGTAGCATCATCATAGCCAGACATGCTATCTCATGATCAAATCATGAGCACCATCATCACTATCCAACTAGATAGTCTCCAGGGCAATCATAACATTGCCATCCAATAGAACACAACTGTGTCTATACATAGTAGTTTTCAACTACTATCCAGTGGTACACAACCACTCCTAGTAGCACACTGCTACTAACCATTGACACACAGTCACTACCAGTGGATCATGTTATCGCACAATTTGAACTTACCCAAAGCCTAAAGGCAAGTAGGCCTAGATTGGCGTAACATGGAGGTGGCCCTGTCACTGTCACCCCAACAAGGTACCTCTTTCTCTTTAGGAGGAGGAGAAAACCTCACTGCAAGGGAGACGTCCCAGGACCTAGTTGGTTGATGAAGGGTAAAAAGACCAGGTAAAACCCACCACTCTCTCTGTTGAATTTTCACATGAGGTTTATTTCAATTTTATCATTTACTTGAACAATAAACAAATGCAACTACACCATTCACAATTGCTGCAATAACCAAGATCACAAGAACAAATACCATGCACAAGAACACAAGAAAAATCCTGGGAAACCTTTCTCAACAAGGGAAGAAAACCCAACAATCCTTTGCTATATTCTCATGAGAAAGACCTCCCACACCATAGACTTAGCACACAAAAGGGTGCTCTCAAAAACCAAGAAGCTAGCGCCCAAGAGAGGTGCGCACTTCAACCCTAGAAGATGTACTTGCTGAAATTTCCAAATGTCATGTGACTTGTGTGTTTCCTCAATGGGGAAATTACCTTTATTTATACTAGACTGGACAGACCAAAAGTGGTGTCTATTGGCACAACAGGGCCGACCTCAATAACTTAGAATATAATTAATAATTACAATATTAATTATCTTTTACATTAATTATCTTTCACTTTATGGTGGGGCCGACCTGTACCCTTTACATCACAATTAGGGTTAGAGGTAAATCTTACTCTTAGACAATATAGCAAGGGATCTCACACACCCACTAGGGGCACGTCCACCTGTGCTCAGCCACAGGGACGTCCTACTCAATAGATCTCTATCTCACTGAGTCACACAGGAGAATCATCTGGAGTACCACATCGTCTCAACTCACTACGCAGAGGAGAACGATACACCCATCACATGGGCAGCTTCACCCTTCACAGGAGTACACATCGTTTCATCTCAAATGACACACCCATCTCATGGGCATCCTCACCCCACACAGGGGCATACACATCGTTTCATCTCAAATGACACACCCATCTCATGTGCATCCTCACCCCACACAGGGGCATACACATCGTTTCATCTCAAGCAACACACCCATCTCATGGGCATCCTCACCCCACATAGGGGCACACAACGTTCCATCTCAGTCTCAGAGAGGAACGACACATCCATCTCATGGGCACACCCAACTCATGGGCTCTCTCACAGGTCGTCTCACTCAGTCTCAGAGGAGAACGTGTCCTGGAGGATGTCTCACGAAGCTGTAATCATCAACACTCTCTAGGTCACCCAAGGAAAGAAGTCACTTGGTAAAGTTCAAAGGGGTAAAAGGAAATGGAAATGAATGGTACCTGCCCTTTACCAATGAAACATCAAAAGTTAGCAATAACAATGATTTCAATAATTATGATCAGGGATTTCTGAGATGAATTATGTGCTACTAAAACAAGTTATATAAAGCAAAAATAAAATTATAGTAGCAACAATGTATCCGAAAATTGCAAGTTATGATGACAAAAATGATATGAAGACTTTGCAATCTGATAGTACTTTGTCACTTACAATTTTAAGATTAAAACAAGTCAAGAAGTGACTTCAATGGGCTGTGAAAACACTTGTAACAGCAGTAAAATAAATAATGATGACAGCAGCAAAACCACTTCAGAAAAGTACTTAAGTTAGGCAATTAAACAACTATTTCAACACTTTTTGATTATAGCTTGCCTAGTACAAGTGCTGGGTGGTCTTATGGACAATTTAAGGGCTGTTAGGGGTTGCAATGATGGCTGTAACAATAGTGACAACAGCCTTCAACAACTTAAGAATTTGCACTTAGAATAATAGCAAAGGGAAGACTAGGGAATTGGGGTGATAGCGCCTAGGCTAGTGCAAATTTCTGGGTAAGTTTTCTAGGTTAGTAGACTTGTTAGGGCTGCAAAACAAGGGCTGTAGCAGCAGCAAGCTTTAAATAATGACAGCTGTAATAAATCCTTCAGAAATGTACTTTGAGGAGGCAGTTATATGCACACTTGTAGCTTTGGTTGATTGTACCTTGCCTTATACAAATTCTGGGCTGATTTACGAGGTCATATAACCTAGCCTAGTAAACTAGCCCTACCTTGCTGCTGTCATAATCACTGCTACAACCATTTACTAGCAGCCTATCCAAGCTTATATGACCTCTTAAATCAGCTCAGAATTTGTATAAGGCAGGGTACAATCAACCAAAGCTAAAAGTGTGCATTTAGCTGCCTCCTCAAAGTACATTTCTGAAGGATTTATTACAGCTGTCATTATTTAAAGCTTGCTGCTGCTACAGCCCTTGTTTTGCAGCCCTAACAAGTATACTAACCTATAAAACTTACCCAGAAATTTGCACTAACCTAGGTGCTATCACCCCAAGGCTCTAGTCTTCCCTTTGCTATTATTCTAAGTGCAAATTCTGAAGTTGTTGAAGGCTGTTGTTGCTGTTGTAACTACTGTCACAGCCATCATTGCAATCCCTAACAGCCCTTAAATTGTCCATAAGACCACCCAGCACTTGTACTAGGCAAGCTATAATCAATAAGTGTTGAAAATTTGAAATAGTTGTTTAATTGCCTAACTTAAGTACTTTTCTGAAGTGGTTTTACCGCTGTCATCATTATTTATTTCACTGCTGTTACAAGTGTTTTCACAGCCCATTGAAGTCACTTATTGACTTGTTTTAATCTTGAAATTGTAAGTGACAAAGTACTATCAAATTGCAAAGTCTTCATATCAATTTTGTCATCATAACTTGCAATTTTTGTGTACATTGCTGCTACTATAATTTTATCTTTGTTTTATACTCTTGTTTTAGTAGCACATAATTCATCTAAGAAATCACTGATCATAATTATTGAAATCATTGTTATTGCTAACGTTTGATGTTTCATTGGTAAAGGGTAGGTACCATTCATTTGCATTTGCTTTTACCCCTTTGAACTTTACCAAGTGACTTCTTTTCTTTAGTGACCTAGAGAGAGGGGTGGGTTTTCCCTGGTCTTTTAACCCTTCATCAGCCAACTATGTCTTGGGAGTCGGGACGTCTCCCTTGGAGTGGGTTTTTCTCTCCTCCTAAAGAGAAAGAGGTACCCTGTTGGGGTGACAGTGACAGGGCCACCTCCGTGTTACACCAATCTAGGCTTTGGGTAAGTACAGATTGTGCGATAACATTTTTGGCGTCGTTGCTGGGGAATATCGAGTCAATTTTCCTTGAACAACATTTTTCAGTAAGCCTTTATCCAAAGCCTGCTTTTTCCCAAAGCTTACCTGGCGACTCCACTGAGGGTGATTCCCTCATCCCTTTGGCGATCTTGAAAAGATTATCTGGCGACTCCACAAAGTTCAGGGAGATACACCAATCCTCCCAAATATTATAGAAGAAAACCTCCTCGAAACTGTCCTGTAGTAAAATCACTGTTTGGAGGTAATCTTCCCATAAGCACAATGTCTAACGCTCAAACTCAGACCCAAAATCCGAATCAGGCTAATAACCAAAAGCAATGGGCATCCAAACTTTTTAAGCCGTTAGACATGATATGAATTCCGGGATACCCTCGACAAATGCCCCCTAGGTATGAAAAATGGTTGCCTAATTTCACTGGTAATGATGTAGTCAACGTTGAGGACCATATGAGCAATTTCTGGGCCTTTTTCCAAATTCATCCCATCAGTGATGACACTGAAGACTTGGCAATGAAGTTGTTCTCTGCTACCCTCTATGATAGCGCTAGAAGATGATATAACGGTCTTCCTGATGCTATTATTACATCTATGGATAAATTAGAAGAAGAATTCCTCAAAAGATGGAGTGTCAAGGAAGACCCCAACATGTTACTAACAAGGCTTAGCAACATCATAAAAGCTGAGAATGAAATTGTTAGGGAATTCCATGATAAGTTTGAGAAGCTAGTACAACAGATCCCAAGAAGTCACCACCCTTCAGACAACTTTCTTCTCTTTCTTTACACCAAGGCCTTACAGGACAAATGGGTTTCCTTATCAGAGACAAAGGTCCTAAAACAATTCAAGAAGCCCATGAGATGGCTATGAAAATTGAAAATAACCTATCATCATCCAAGGTAGAACGCTTCTCCGCCCCAAGAGTCAAGATGGATGCTAAACCCAAAGTAGTTCACAATGCTGAGGCTACCTCAGATATTGATGCTAGCTTGGAAAAGCTACAATTGATTGTAGATGACATGGTAAAAACCCAAGAGCTAATGACGAATAGGATTGTCAACCTAGAAAGAGCCCAACAACAAGCTCCTAGATCTCCTTATAAAGGGAAATTCCAAAAACCCAAGAGCTAATGACGAATAGGATTGTCAACCTAGAAAGAGCCCAACAACAAGCTCCTAGATCTCCTTATAAAGGGAAATTCCAAAGGGGTGGTCAAGGTTTCAAGCCCAAGAACGATCAAGAGGTCCGTAACACCTTAGCCCCCACAAACACGGTAGAGGAGAACCCATGGTGTTTCCAATGCAGAGAATCACATTGGGAGCATGAATGCCCTTCGAACAATTTGGATCATGATCAAGTCAATGTTATCAACCATACCATTGAAGAGCCACAATATTGCCTTAATATCACACCTGAAGAACATGAAGAAGGCATAAAGGAGGCAGCCAGGAAGGCTAGGATGGAGGTTATCAATAGCCTTGATCAAGAGTCAAGAGAGAAGTTGAAAAAGCAAGATTTCCAAGTGTATACGAGGCAAAAGCGAATGAACCAATCTCCTTGTACTGGACCTATAGCTTCACAACCAAAACCTCCAACTATGAACATACTCCTTCCTAAGACCTCTTCTTAGGCTAACAAGGTTGTCTTAAATTTTGATTTGGAAGGTGCATTGGCCAAAATGCATGTAACCATCCCATTGAAGGAAATTATCAAGGTTCCATCCATGAAAGAAAGGTTTGAGAAGTTCTTCAATGTGTTGGATGAACCAATAGACCCCTTTATTATGCTACAAGTAAATCATTTCAGGGTACAATACGATGAGCACCCACCTTTCTTTATGTTATTGCTGGTAAATAACAAATGTCTCAACAACTATATGCTTGAGTCAGGAGCAGGTGCCAACATGATGTCTTTTAAGGTTATGGAGCAATTGGGCCTAAAGACTAAACAACCTTATAGAAATGTGTGCGGTTTTGAATCTAGGGCCATACCTACCCATGGGGTAGTTGAGAACGTTGAGGTATACCTTGGTAAATATCCTGAGAGGGTGATCCATATTGATGTTGTGGTGGTAGATGTCCCTGATGTATGGGGCATGCTTTTGTCCAGGAAGTTCGTTGCAATGTTGGGTGGCACACTAGAGATGGATTTAACTTATATCACCGTGCCTATGAAGGATGGGACGATTGCACGTCTTCCAAACATGCCAATGACCAAGGCTCATGTACAAGAGATTGACAATGATACTAAGATCAGTGAAACACATGAAACAATTAAGGAAAGTCTTCCTATGTTTTCTCCAGAGGATTTGCCTTTCACCACATAGGAGGATTTTGATGAGATACAATGGCCAAAGAAGCAAGAGTATCAACAACTCCTAGATAAATATAAGGATAAAGAAGTTGGCTTTGTCAAACTACTAAAAAAGGGGGATAATGATATATTGATTAAACCAAGCCAACAAGAGGTCTTTATAGTTGAATACCACCCTCCCCCCTCAAGAGAATACACCATAGTGATACAGGAAACAATGAAGTTTGAAGCAAAAGAGTATCAAGAGGGAGACATTGTATGGATGTGGGACACTAAGAAGGGTGAGCCTAACAATATTAAAGGGAGTGCCTGTGGACCATTCCACTCCAGGCACGTCCACGTCTAAGTGCCAAGTGCTGAAAACCTCTAAGAAGAGCAGGCCGTACGGATTTTCTGGGAACCCTAGGAGGGCCGTACGGTTTCTGCAGAAGAGAGAGAGGATGGCTGAAAGTTGTTTGTGCAATGGGTTCTTCAAGACCTATGCTCTGATACCATGTTTATTTTTCAATAAGCTAGGCTTTAGCATGAAGTTCATTTCATTTTAGCATTTTACTTAAACCATAGACAATTTGTTGCAACAACCAAGATCACAAGAAGAAACACCATGCACAAGTACACAAGAAGTATCCTAGGAAACCCTTCTCAATAAGGGAAGAAAACCCAACCAATCCTTTGCTATATTCTTCAAGAGAAAGTCCTTCACCACCAAGAAAACCTAACACACAAAAGGGTGCTCACAAATCCTAGAAGACTAGCGCCCAAGAGAGGTGCACACTTTTCCCAAGTAGATGTACTTGCTGAAATTTCCAAACTCACACAAAAGATATGATTCCTCAATGGGGAATTTACCTTTACTTATACTAGACTGAACCTGTCAACAGAAGTGTCTATTGGCACAACAGGGCCGACCTCACTAGCTCATAATATAATTAATATTAACCAGATTAATTATCTTTTACATTAATTACCAGTCACATTAAGGTGCGGCCGACCTGCACCCTTTACATTACAATTAGGGTTACAGGCAGGTCTGACTCTTGAACAATATAGCAAGGGATCTTATACACCCACTAGTGCTCATCCACTAGGGGCACATCCATAGGGATGTCCATATCACTGGCTCACTGCATTACACAGAAGAATCACTTCTTCACTAGTGCTCAACCACTAAGATCACGTTCACCTGTGCTTGTCCACAGGCACGTCCACTCAACGGATCTTCTTTCCCACTGGATTACACAGGAGAGTCATCTGGAGTTTCTCGTCAACTGTTCTACTCAGAGGAGGCTAATACATCATCTTCATTTCTGTTCTCATGACGATGCACCCAACACTTTGGGATTTCACACGTTCACCTTGTGCTCAGCCACAGGCACATCCAACTCAACAGATCTCCTTTCTCACTGCGTTACACAGGAGAATCATCTGGAGTTCTTCTCAACTCTCTGTAAGGAGGAGGCCATCTCTACGTTCCAGCTCTGTCTCAGATAGGAACCACACACCCCTCTCAGGGGCTTTCTCTCAGGTTTGTAAGCTGGAGAATATCTCACATAGCTGCAATCATCAACATCTCTCAGGTTTGTAAGCTGGAGAATGTCTCACATAGCTGCAATCATCAACACAACTAGGGTTTGACTTGATTATTCTTAGTGAAGTAAGTAGAAAATCTACATTTTTATTCATGCAATGGATGTTTGTGGTAAAATTTACTTTTTTCATGTCTACGATTATGAAATTGCTTGTTTAAACCCTAGGGGAGAAACAACAAATGCTTCTTTTTCTCTATAACCCTTTTACTAGCTTGATCTTGCCAATTATACATTTTCTTGGGAGTGATTATTAGAACCCTCAATTGGTAGCTCTCTAGTAATCTCATTCTAATCACCAATTAATTGTCTTTCAAAAAAGATAAGGAAGGAAGGTATGCTAGGGCCTAGAAGTGCCTACTCTCGAGCAAAACCTCCCTTAAAGGTTTAGATGCTTGAGGCCTTGAAGTGCCAACACCTCTTGCATATACCTCTTCCCTTAGATAAGCATTATCATTATTTTATTTCCCAAGTGATATTGTTACTATTATTGTTGACATTGAAGATCCATTGCATGCGTGGCCGGATCTGCTGCATGCAATTGGAAATACACTTGGCAACTACCACTGAAGACTAAAAATCTCTCCCTGGTGGCTAGACTGGTCGTGAGCATAAAGGAGAGAAGAGAAAGGGCTTTGACCCCACCGGTCGTGAGTAGAAAGGAGCCATAACCACAACCACCGTGAGTAGAAAGGAGAAAGAGGGACGATTGAATCAACAAGCCGTGAAGTCTAGTTTTATCTATAGGCCGTTCTTAGCTGGGATTGCTAGCTAGATTGGAGATCTGATTTCCTAACTGGTACTACGTTCAACGGTGGTAATTACTAATAATATTATAATTCAGATGAATATAGTTGGAGTTCAATTCTGCCATGTCCCGTGACGCTTCTAGTTGACTGATGGTTATTTTAATTTTTTGGCAAATATGTAGCATGAGGAGCTAGCAAGGAGAGAAGACTCAAGAGTCATTCGAGCCAGCCCACGCTGAGAGTAAGCAACAACATTCAACATTCAACATTCCCTTCAATAGAATCTGAGATTTCTTCTTCTAGCAGTGGGCAGGTAGGGTTAATTAACTTAATTTTTTTGCTTGCTGTTTTTTAATTTTTGAGCTGTCTTTTTAAATTTTTTGTCATCATTTTCAGATTTTATCCCTTCAAACTTGGCATTTGGAGATTTTGTTAACCATATAAAATTAAAAAATTATTAAATTAATGAAATACCCTTGTTGCAGGTTGCCATAAATTAAAAACTTGCACAAAAAATTTAAAAAACAACAACATGAGTGATTACAGTGGCAGTGGCAGTGACACTGATAGTGATTATGATGCCCAAACAGAGGGTCATGTTGGGAGTGTTGGGAGTGGAACACAGGTTGAAAGTGGGATTGGGAACACATCATCATTGAATGAAACCCAAGGCAATGACCTATCCCCACCAAAGGTATTGGCACAATTTGCAAAGGGGACATTAAATCCAAGAAAACCGCTTTTGTTATATGCCACCAAAGTAGTTGGTTCAACCATCAGAAAACCAGGACGCAAAAGAGGTGGGACACACAACTGGACATGCAATATTTGTGGACATCCTTGGGTTGGGAGTTATAGTCGAGTGAAGCAACACCTTTTGGGAATAGGTGGCAAAGGGGTTACTGTATGTGAAGAATTATCCATGGTGC
>ML783744.1:571591-593219 GCA_009831015.1 Picea engelmannii
TCATGATCTAGTCATGATCTAGTCTATACAACTATGTTGATGCTACCGGGTGAATGGTATGTTTTGTGCTCAAGACCATTACCTGTAATACCTCCCTAGCTAGGAGGGAGTGTTGATATTATGGTAGCTGCGGGAGGTATTTATCACCACGTGTAAACTTGACGAGGATAGAATACTCCGGGAAGCAAGAAGAAACCCTAATGAGTTGGCTAATAACCCTAGAAAACTTGTCGGCTCAAGAAGATAATTTATTATTGGTTATTAGCCTCCAAGAGAAGAAGTCGGCCAGAAGAAATAATATATACTGAATAGACAGATTCTCAGAATGAGAAATCGGCCTAGGCAGTTAGCTAGATTTACTATAAATACAGGAGGTCGGTCTTCATTCTGGCAGGCAGTCTCAGAATTGCAGAGCAACACTTGTGCGCACTGCAGTGCCCAGTTTTGTGCGCAGGTTTGGAGGAGAGCTGCCATTGCAGCTGCTGCAGCTAGCAGATCGGTTTTGGCTTGGACTATCTCTTGGCTAGGGTTTGGACTATCTGATCAACTCTTGTTGGGGCGCTATCCTTGGGGAATGGTGTGCTACCCTTTGTTTGGCTATCTAGCCTAGGGTTTGCTTCCGAAGTGATTCTCTGTCAAGGTTAAGGTGCTTGGAGGGTGGCTTCGGCCTATGGTTGGGTGACAATAGTGATATTGTCAATGGTAAAACGAGCACATCAATTATATTCTAACAGGAACTCCTCTGAAGAGCCATCGTATCATCCGACAATACTTACCTCTTTCCATCACTATTTCCCCCCATTTCCTTATCTCTTGGAATTTTCAGGGTGTATTGAACCAAGAAGGGATTGTCCCTCATTCTAAGGGAAGAAGGGGATGAAGGCCCAGAGGGATTGATGTTGGGTAAAAGTTAAAAGCCTTTATATAAACCTTCCATATGCTTCGCCCAGGGATCCCCCCTAGAAAGCAATGAAACACTTATCTATAAGAAAAAGGGGTCCTGCAAGAATAATGATTAAGAATGCTTAAAAGGGTTAGTTGTGTTGATATCATGGTAGTTGCGGGAGGTATTAACCTCCACGTGTAACCTTTGACGAGTCTAGAATATTCCGGGAAGCAAGAGAAACCCTAGAAGGTTAGGAAATAACTTTAGAAGACAAGTCAGCTCAAGATAATAATTTTTATTAAATTATTATCCTCAAGAAGTAGAAGTCGGCCCAGTTAGGTCACTTGGAGGACTATATATAAGAAGTCGCTAGAGCTCATTTGTCACACTCACTCTCACCACTGCATGAGGACAAGTGGTGCGCGTGACCGAAGGAGAGCTGCAACTGCTGTAATAGTGACTTAGTCTTTTGGTTATGGTTTTGACTTTCTGCCTTGGTTATGGTTTGGACTCTCTGCTTGGTGCACTAGCTTTGGAGAGAAGTACGCTACCTTGGTTGGCTATTGTTTCTAGGGTTTGCTTCTAGAATTATTCTATCTGTCAAGGTTAAGGTGCTCAGGGGTGGCTTCAGCCTATGGTTGGGTGACAATATTTCTATATTGTCTACGGAGAAACGAGCACACCTATTATTATAACAGGTTATTAGCCCACACTATCTTCAGACAGGCTAACCACTGGAAGGTAGATTGGGAGGATTTGCTTAGTTGTAGTCAAAGTTTTGCTACAGCGACGAAACCCTAACCCTTGTGTTGAGGCACCTTAAGTGAAGCGCTCTACCTAATTCTTGGATAACCTGGTGCGCCCTAGCCTAGTGCAGCTCCTGGTACTTTCAGCAAGCCAAGACGTCAAGTTTAAAATTTTTGTCAAAGTCAATGTTTGACCAAGTCAAAATCTAAGGTTGACTAGTCAAAAAGTCAAAATGAAAGGAAATCATGAAGACAAAAGCCCTAGCATGAAGAAAGTGTATGCTATACCCAAAAGAGATCTACTAAAAGGAACATTGTAAGGTTTACCAATCCTCTAGCAATTAAACCTCTGGTCCAACAAAGTTATTCTAAGGTTTACTGTCACAGTTGGGTAACAAAGGCATGTTCTTTTTAATTTGTATCATTAGCATGAGTGTGTTTGCAGGGAATGTACAAGGGATCTTGTCCAAGGCAGTGATATTGGATTCAGTATATTTAGAAGATCAACTCACTCTCCAGGTACCCTTGTGAAATATGTTGACAACCTTTGATGAACAATCTTTGCGGAAGCCATCATAGAAGAAGTTTATAAGGATGACACAATGCTTGCAATAACTGCCAGTTGGGCAGAAACCAGAACAAGCTTGTGACACTTTGCAGAAAGCAAGGTGCAGCAGACAGAAGCATGGACTCTCTCAGATAGAGGGAATTGATTGCAGAATTTTAGAAGCATGTAGTCTCAGAATAAAAACAAGGAAGTTCTAGATATTGCTCGTTCATGCATGAAGCCGTGATTAGGAGGGTATTAATCCCCAATGATATGGTCCATTGAAGAATCCGTGAAGACTTATAAATGTAAGCTTTGACAGATACAAGGCGAGATTCGGGGCTAGAAGGCTCTCCTAGAAGGAGGGAGAAGACTATGATGACAACTTGTTCCAACAAACCAGATATACCTCTACCTGAGCCATTATATCTCTTGTAGTATCCATGGGTTGGAGTTTATATCAGATGGATGTAAAGACTGTTCTTCTCAACAGAGTAATTGAAGAAGAAGCATATGTAGAGCAACCTCAAGGTTTTGAGCTGTACCAAAAATAGACCCATTAATGTAGATGGAAGAAGACCTTGTATGGATTCAAGCAACTTGGTGCAGAGCCTCTCATGTACAACGGAAGCGTGGTGAAAACTTCCTATGACAGAGGAAGTGTATCGAAATGGTTCTTCAGAAGACCGGGATAATGGATTGCAAATCCATGGAAAAATACCATGATGATAGATCTGAAAAAGTTGAGAGACTCTGATCCAGTAGACCCGTCCCTGTAGATACAATTGAACGACTCGTTGATGTATTTGGAGAATACTTAGACGAATATTTGCTTTGCTATGAAAATAGTTCCAGGTGTAACCTAGGCATGAGAATGACTTGAAATGTCTTCGTGGGACGTTTGAGTTATGTACAACTGCATGGATTTATCGATTCAGATTGGGCAGGAAATGTAGATAACAAAAGAAGTGCTTCTTGGATATGTTTCAGTTTGAGCTTTGCCACGATATCATGGGCTAGCAGGAAACAAAAGTCTGTTGCGCTCAACATTGCAGAAGCAGAGTATATTGCAGCTTGTGATGGTTATACGGAAGCATCGTGGCTCCGTAAGCTTGTTTTTGGATTGTTTGATCAGGTGCTGGATTCGACCATGATATATTGTGATAACCAGAGCTATGTGAAGTTCTCAGAGAAACCGATGTTCCATGACAGGTCGAAGCACATTGAGATCAAGTACTATTTTCCCCGTGATAAATTCCAGAGGGGAGAAGTAGTTCTCCAATATATCTCCACTGATGAGCAGATATCAGATATTTTGGTAAAGCCTCTATCCAAGATGAAAAGTTTGTGTACTTAAGGGACAAGCTGGGCCTCATGGAGATGACTTCCTTATTGGAAAGGGAAGTGATTACTCCTCAGGTTGGGAGGGAGCACTGATATGTTATTGATATATGGACAGTTAGTTTCTAGTTTGGAAAATGGTCCAGGTTGGGCAGTCACTTTCCAGTCCAGAAAGTGGTCTAGGATTCTTCATGGACAGTCATTTTCCATTTTGGAAAATGGTCCAGGTTAAGCAGTCACTTTCCAATCCGGAAAGTGGTCCAAGATTTCTGACGAACAATTATTTTCTAGTTCAGAAAATGGTCCAGATCAGATAGTCATTTTCGTAATGAAAATGGTCCGATAGATTGTTGATGTACCATAGACAACGATTCACCTTGTGGTCAGTGTGGGGGAATGGTCTGGGACAATTATTCTTCTTGGCAGTCACTCTGAGTAGTGGTCAAGCAGAATGGTCCGCCTCTCTAGGCAGTCATTCTTTCGAAGTTCACAGTTGAGCTGTTTCGAAGAATGGCCCGTTATAGGAGGTTGGTGCAGGACAATCATTTTTGTAGGAAATGGTTCGGACAATCATTCCCTAGGAAAGACTCATTCTCTCTAGGTTGCACCGTGATTAGTGCCAGAAGAATGGCCCAGTTAGGTGAATGGTCTTGGTTCAACAATTAGGGACAGTCATTCCCTAGGGCTGACTCATTCTCTCCAGGGTGCACTGTGATTAGTGGCCCAGTTAGGTGAATGGTCGAGGTTTAGAAATTAGGGACAATTATTCTTCTATGCTTGGGAAGAATTGGCCAGATAACCTATGGCTAATGTTTAACTTTCAGAGGGAAGATGCTCTTCCAGATCTCATAGATGTGAGTGGAAGAATGGCCTAGATGACTCAATTTGTATCATGATATTGTTTATGCAGGTTGATATCAGATGATATGATTGTTGTGGAGATTGTATGTCTCTGGATAGTAGCTGTATGCTACTGTGGTGGATGTAATCCACTGGTAGTGATTGTGTGTCATTGGTTAGTAGCCGTGTGCTACTAGGAGTGGTTGTGTACCACTGGATAGTAGTTGTATACTACTATGGATAGACACAGTTGTGTTCTATTGGATGGCATTATAGTAGTAGTATGCTACTATCTGAGTGCCATGGAGAGTACCACTAGTGTTGGAGTTGATTGCCAGCTAGATGGATAGTTAGTGTGCTGGTAGACAAACATTCTCCAGGTGGAGAATGGTCCAAAAAGAACAAATTGCTGTTGGACATGCATTCTCTTTGTGGAGAATAGTCCAGGTTGACAGATTGTTGACGTATCATGGATTGGTCTTTTCCTAAGGCATAGATTGTGGTCCGATTAGGAAAATGGTTCAGGACCGATATTTTCAAGCCATATGGGTAGAGATTGATCTCTATGGTACATACGACCCGATTAGAAAATAGTCTGAGACTGACATTTCTGTAGGAATGGTCTCTGTAGCCCGTAGAGTGGCTTTGAACATCTGGGAGGTTTGACATTCTTCTAGGACGTAGGTCTAGATTAGAAGAATGATCCTTGTAACCCATTGCAGAACTTTCAACATCTATTGGGGCAACTATTCTTCTAGGACGTATGTTTGGATTAGAAGAATGGTCCTTGTATTAGTCTGTTGAGTGAGTGACTTTTTCAGCATCATGTTTGATTACTCAGATGGAGTATGGCCTCGAGAGATGATGCAGTTGATGCTATCAGATGATAGTGATAGTGGTGATGTTGCTTGTAAGTTGATCTACGTGATCATGAGATAACCTGTGTGTCTATGATGATGCTACCGGTTGAATGGTCTGTTTGTGCTCAAGACCATTGCCTTTAATACCCTTCTAGCTAGGAGGGAGTGTTGATATTATGGTAGCTGCGGGAGGTATTAACCTCCACATGTAACCTTTGACGAGTCTAGAATATTTCGGGAAGCAAGAGAAACCCTAGAAGGTTAGGAAATAACCTTAGAAGACAAGTCGGCTCAAGATAATAATTTATATTAAATTATTATCCTCCAGAAGTAGAAGTTGAGCCAGTGAGGTCACTTGGAGGACTATAAATAAGAGGGTGCTAGAGCTCATTTGTCACACTCATTCTCACCACTACATAAGGACAAGTGGTGCACATGACTAGAGGAGAGTTACAGCTGTTGCAGTAGTGACTTGGTCTTTTGGTTATGGTTTGGACTCTCTGCTTGGTGCGCTAGCTTTGGAGTTGAAGTATGCTACCTTGGTTGGCTATTGGTTCTAGGGTTTGCTTCCAGAATTATTCTATCTGTCAAGATTAAGGTGCTCGGGGGTGGCTTTGGCCTATGGTTGGGTGACAATATTTCTATATTGTCTACGGAGAAACCATCACACCTATTGTTCTAACAAGTTGGAGGATAGGAGGTCTCATCATGAGCCGACCTATCATGTTCATAGATATCTAGTGGTATGACATTACCATCATCTAGTCACCAAGCCAGGGTAATGGCTCTCAGTTGCATGGCTGAGAGAAAGCAGGTGTCATCATGAGCCAACCTTCTCATTTCCACTAGGTGTTTGTGAGTGACACTATCATTATCTAGACACCACGCCAGGGCAGTGGCCTTCAACTTGTCCTTGAATTATGAAAGAAATAAAGAATGGAAAAACAATGGGCTTGGAAAAAGTGCATTGCAAACGAAGGTACCGCACACCCTCTACAAAGGCACCCATGAATGAGACACTACAACCCCTTGTATGTCATGAACCCCATGCCCATTGAGTCTTGACCCTTAACCACTTCACCCACTTTACATGGCTTAGAGAGGGATCTCTTGGAAACACTCCTTGACCTAGGTCAAGATCTACCCAATAGGACACCTCATCAACCCTCCCATATCCAAGCTTGGCATGTCGCATAATGTCTTTGAGCACTTAATTGATTGACAGAGAAATCTTTGATGCACATGCTTATGTGGCTCATTTATTGATTTGATTTACTTATCATGATGCTATGACTAGAGATCCTTGGAGGGCGTGCTTACTTGTTTTTGCAGGACCTAGTTGCTGGACAATTTTGGGAGAACAAGCCCGCAGATTGGATGCCATAAGGTCCACATGTCGGATCACAGAGATGGTGTTGGAGACCTTGAAGATGATGTGGAAGACCTAGCCCAATCCTCACATGCCAAACGATTTGCCTAGGAGTGGCAAAACGTCACCTTTTTAGGCTTGACGTCATCCTTGGGGGCTAGGGTTTGGTGAGACATGGATGAGTGGACGTCTTGGTGAAAGAACGCTTTGATCATGAAGAATAGGACGTGGATTGATGACAAGTGGCCTTTGGAGGCCTAAACATGCTACTACAACTCCAACGACTTGGTCAAAGAGTCAAAACATCCCCTAAAAGGGAGACGTCACCTTCATTTTAGGGTTTTCTTTGTGCAAAAGTGAAATTAAAGTGAATTGTTTAATATTACTTTGTAAAAAGGGGCAAGATTAGGGTTGTTGACACCTAGTTTTGTTGGATTTTCCTTATTTACAGAGCATTAGTGTTACCAGTGTTCTTTTACTTCGTTACCATAAACATATATATATCATGTACTGAGCAGTAGCAACATAAACAAGAGACATAAGAGAACACGAGATTTCTCCTGGGAAAACCCCAAATGGGGGAAAAACCCAACAACCTTTCTTAGATAGATTCCGTTTAACAAAGCAAGTCCAATAAGATAAACCCTAGCACAAGTGCTAGCTTAACCAGAAATACCACCCCAGCTGCAACAACACCGCCATACAAAGGTAGCACAAGTCCTTAAGGAGTAGCGCACAAGAGAGAGATACCAAAAGAGTGAGCAATAATAAACTATGCAGCTGTTGCTACTGCGTCACCTCCTCCAAACTTGCACCTCTCTTTTGTGTAGTCGGGAGAGTGTGAGTGAGTGAACAAATGAGCTAAGGTGCCTCCTTATTTATAGTCTTTCTGTCCTTCTAGCTGGGCCGACTTCTCGTATGGGAAAGTGTCTTTTCATTATACTTTATTCTTCTGGGCCGACTTCTCTTCTAGGGTATTTCAACATCTATCCAATGGATCTCTTGCTTCTAGAATCTTCTCCGCATCTAAGAAAGGTCATCTAGGAGGGAAAGATCCTCCCGCAGCTACCAAAACATCAACACTCCCTCTTAGCTAGGGAAGCATCTTTCACGATGTCTTCATTTGGTAGTCCATTGACTACTCTGCAATCTGCTAGCAGGCACACGACTGCTACAATGCCTTCGGTAGCTCGAATCATTAGACACAGTCTCTGCGATCAAATGGTAGCACACACAACTTCATCAAGCGATCTGGTAATCTCTATGACAATTCGCTAGTAGCACACAGCGACTGCAATGTCATCCAATAGATCACAACTAATGCCAAGTAGTACACAACTATTGTCTAGTGACACACAGTCACTGCTAGTGGAACACATCCATTGTAGTAGTACACAATTACTGCCCAGAGACACACATTCTTCGCCAATGGTATTCAACCACCGAAGTAGCACACAACTACTGTTTGGAGTCACACAACCTCCACTAGTGGAACACATCCACCAAAGTAGCATACAACTAATGTCCGGAGTCACACAGCCTCCGCCAGTGGAACACATCCACTGAAGTAGCACACAACTATTATCCAGAGTCACACAGTCTCCGCCAGTGGAACACATCCACCGAAGTAGCACACAACTATTGTCCGGAGTCTCACAACCTTCGCCAGTGGAACACATCCACCGAAGTAGCACACAACTACTATCCGGAGTCTCACAACCTTCGCCAATGGAACACATCCACCGAAGTAGCACACAACTACAGTGCAGAGTCACACAGCCTTTGCAAGTGGAACACATCTACCGAAGTAGCATACAACTACTGTCCGGAGTCACATAGCCTCTGCTAGTGGAACACATCCACCGAAGTAGCACACAACTACTGTCCAGAGTCACACAACCTCCGCCATAGTCTTAGGACTATGTGTGTGGTGGTTCTTCTCTTAGCAGGTCTGACAGTGCATTACCCCCTCAGTCACCTCACGTGACTGATCCAAGGAAGCCTTGGCTAGAGGGGTTAGTCGACATGAGAAGAAACAACACACCTCCCTCTCAATGAGGGTGGACATTCGGAAACACTCCAAGCTTGTCCCTGAAGTACTCATACTTCACTCTTGACAAGGACTTGGTGAGAATGTCTGCTATCTGCTCGTCCGTGGATATGTACTGGATCTCCACAACTCTTCTCTCCACCGTGTCCTAGATGTAATGATATTTGATCTCTATATGCTTAGACCTGTCATGGAATACAGGGTTCTCGGTAAGCTTCACACAACTTTGATTGTCACAATGTATCAAAGTTGGCTCCAATTTTAGATCAAATATCCGAGCTAGCAACTTCCAGAGCCACACTGCTTCACGGATTGCCACACCTGCTACGATATACTCTGCTTCTGATGTACTGAGTGCTACTGATGTCTGCTTCCTGCTCAACCATGAGATCATCCTAGATCCCAAACTGAAGCAACATCCAGAAGTATTCTTCCGGTCCACTGCATTCCCTACCCAGTCAAAATCTGTATCTTTGTTGCCATCCAATGTACCTGTCTAGGTTCAACCATGTGTTGATTCAAGGTATTCACTACAAAGCATATGTCTGGCCTGGTGTTAACCCGATACATCAAGGATCCAATCAACTGTTTGTACATCGTTCTTGATCTTGTAGATCAGCTTGGAAGTTACTACTGACTTTCCTTTTGGTCTCAGAACCACCTCCCACACATCATTCTTCATGATGGATTGATACTCCTCCATCATGGCATCCTTCCATTCTTGCTTCTCAACAACTTCTTCAAAGGTGGAAGGATCTGAATCAATGCCAAATAGCATGTGTGGTTTCTGGAACTGAGGCAAGTCTATATCCCAGTGTTTCTGACTGGCTGTCACTTTAGCAAGATCTATCGGTGACAAGGGAATCCTCCTAGGAGATCTCACATCTCCTAGAAGCCTCTGAAGCTACGATCTAGCCTCCTCAAGTTTCGGAAGACGTCTCTCTCTTCCTCTGAATCAACTGACTCTCTCTGAGATTAGGCTTGCTCTGAGTCTGAATGCTCCCTCTAAAGCTTGACTCTCTCTGAGTCTATACGATCTCCGGAGCCACCTTCTTCCGTTGCATCTGTTGACTTCTTTTGAAGTTTGATCTCCTATGGACTGTACTGGGAGGTTGCTCCTCCCTGCTGGATCCTAAGGGTTGACTCCCTCTAAAATCTAGCTCCTTTTGAGATGGTACTTGGTGGGGCCGCCTTCCTCACTACTGGTGGAGTCATTTGCTTCTCTTCATAGTATGGCTTATTAATGCCATGTATCTATACGAGAACATGCTTATTTACTGCATTGTTTCTAGGTAGGCCCTTTTGGCACTATTGACTCTTCTTGATGATCTGAAGAGTGGTCAAATTAACTGTGCAGTCATCTTTGGAGCCTTCTGCTCCTCACAGTCAATCTCCATAAGAGATACTCTTCTTTGTCTTCTACTTCACATGGGTGTGTATGTTCGTGTACACAGTTCTATGTCTCGGCTAGAGACTGTCTAAATAGTTGCCTCCTGCAACCGTCATCATAGCTCCTTCTTAGAACTATCACCCATGACCTACCTGAAACAAGAGACAAGAACAACATTTCCATGGTAACCTGCATGGAATGGTTAGTAATCAAGAACATCTCCTAGAGGAGATCAATTTCATCTTGCAGACAAGTATATCATTAACAATGAGTATTTTCTTAATGATAATCGTACCGACAGTATTCGGGTGTACCTAAACATTTGATAGCAATAGCAAATAATAAAGCTGTAAAGACTGCTGTCCTAGGTACACTACTTTCTTAAGCAACAACAATATAAAATATCAAACCTAATATGCAAACCTGGAGTCTGGTGTTGTTGTCTTGCTTGAGTTTCCTTCTATCGTTCATATGTATGGAAACACCATTGTCTAAAAGACAAATTCTTCATCCTTTGATGCCTTTGAGTCCTCTTCGACATCTGCTACATGTGCATGGTGTTTCTTCTTCTCCTTTTCATTTCTATCTGGACATTGAGAGGCATAATTTCCCAGCTTCTAGCAACTGTAGCATCTGACCTTTCACGCATCCTTCTTGTAACGATGTCTCTTAGACTTCTTTGGGCTGTCTTCTTCCCTTTTCTTTCTCTTCTTCACTTGGGCAACAAGTGCTTGATTTTCATCCTCATTAGTCTTTTGTGTCTTGGATATCAACCTGGATTCCTCTTGAGTGCAATTTGACCATAACTTTTCAAACTTGGGCAATCTCCTTCTTGCGCAAATTCCTTGGACAAATGGGTCCCATGAGGGAAGGAATCCATTGAGTGTGTTGGTCACAAGTTCAATGTCTTCTACTGGATCTCCGATAGCTGCTAACTGATCCTTGATCTACGAGATCTTCATAAAATAGTTGACCATTGTTTTTGACTTGTTCATTGTCACGTTTATGAGTTGATGCCCCAAAGTAAGCTTTCGACTAGTATTCCTACTTTCATAAAGTATGGTTAGGGCATCAAATATCTTCTTTGGTGTCTTTAGTTCTGATACATTGGGTATTAGGTGATTCTTGATTGAATATGTCAAGATCGTCTTGGCCTTGACCTCATTCTTCTTGAACTTTGCTTTTGCTTCTTCATCTTCAGGTTCTGGAAGATCTTTCAATACATGATATAATAGATCATTTTCTTCCAGAATGAGGAGAACTCTGTGCTTCCAGGATCTGAAGTTATCTGCGCCATCCAATCTGTCTTCTACTCTCATCCTGGTAGACATTTTTCGCTAGTAGAAACCCTAGCCCCTGAAAAACTTAGTTCTTCAAACTTCACCAAACTGTACGTGGAGAAGTCTCCAACCCACTTGGTGTGTGTTTGGAGGCACAAGCCTAAGTCCAAACCCATTGTCACCTCGATTTGGACTTCTTCCATCTAGGCTCACCCCTAGGGAAGCCAAGGGGGTAGACCCTACTTAACTAAGTTAAGTTGATTAAGTGTTCTAGGAGTTAATTTTAAATCTTGAGTTAGGGACACCTAACCTAAATGACAATCAACAATGCAATGCAAAAGTTTAATGACGAGCAAACTTCTTTGCCTACAAACTCAATTAAGAGTAGTGCCTAAAGAAGGGTAAATGGAGTCAATAAGATTACACAACAAATATACAATTAAATGAACTAATCACAATGAATAAAGAATATAACTTTACACTTTAGACAATTTATATATACAATTAAATGAACTAATCACAATGAATAAATAATATAACTTTACACTTTAGACAATTTATGAATAAAATCTACAAATGGAATACAACATGAACAAGTATACAATGAAAGAAATAACTTAGATGATTACACAATTATACAAAGGAATTAAAGAATACTTAGATCCAATATACCAAGAAGCATGATATATCCACAATGAAAGATGTAACTTAAAATAACTTGGAAGCAAATTGCCCAAAGAGAGAAAATGCACCACTTTAGAAAGTGGATGAGCCCAACTTGAAAGTAAAAATACTTGGAAAGTACAAGTGCTTGTAAAGTAAATGCCTTGAAAATACAACTTGCACAACTTAAATTTAGAGATAACTGAAAATGAAAGCACATAAGTTGTGAAAGTGTTGTAGGTTGATTTTAGAAGAGTTTTAAAGTCTCTCTTTGTTGATTTTTCACTATGCTAGGCTCAAGCATGAAGTTTATTTCAATTTTAGCATTTACTTGAACAATAAACAAATGAAACTACACCATTGGCAATTGCTGCAATAACCAAGATCACAAGAAGGAATACCATGCACAAGAACACAAGAAATATCTTGGGAAACCCTTCTCAACAAGGGAAGAAAACCCATAAATCCTTGCTATATTCTTCAAGAGAAAGACCTTCCACACCATAGACTTAACACACAAAAGGGTGTTCTCAAAAACCAAGAAGCTAGCGCCCAAGAGAGGTGCACACTTCAACCCTAGGAGATGTACTTGCTGAAATTTCCAAATGTCATGTGACTTGTGTGTTTCCTCAATGGGGAAATTACCTTTATTTATACTAGATTGGATACATCAAAAGTGGTGTCTATTGTGGAGTACCACATCGTCTCAATTCTCTACACAAAGGAGAACGATACACCCATCACATGGGCACCTTCGCCCCTCACAGGGGTACACATCGTTTCATCTCAGTCTCAGAGAGGAACGACACACCCATCACATGGGCATTCTCACCCCACACAGGGGCATACACATCGTTTCATCTCAAACGACACACCCATATCATGGGCATCCTCGCCCCACACAAGGGCACATAACGTTCCATCTCAGTCTCAGAGAGGAACGACACACCCATCTCATGGGCACACCCAACACATGGGCTCTCTCACAGGTCGTCTCACTCAGTCTCAGAGGAGAATTGTCCTGGAGGATGTCTCACGAAGCTGTAATCATCAACACTCCCTCTCAACTAGGGAGGCATTCTCCACCAGGCCAAGTCTCTCACGAAAGTACTTGAACTTCGTCTTGGCAAGCGGTTTGGTGAAGATATCTGCAATTTGCTCAAGTGTAGGAAGGTACTGCACGTGTACTGTTTTCCTTTGCACCATGTCTCTGATATAATGATATTTTATCTCAATGTGTTTCGATTTATCGTGAAACACAGGGTTCTGAGAGAGCTTCACACAACTCTAGTTATCACAATGAATAATAGTAGGATCCATCTCATGATTAAATACATATGTCAGGAGCTTGCGAAGCCACACTGCTTCGCGGACTGCCACACTCAACGCTATATACTCTGCTTCTGTGGTACTCAAGGCCACAGAGCTCTGTTTCCTGCTGCACGATAGACCATGGAAGACCCGAAGGTAAAACAACAACCAGATGTGCTCTTCCGGTCAACTGCGCTTCGTCCCCAATCTGCATCGGCATATCCCTGCAAACTCAAGTATACACTAGAGGCATATCTCAGGCCATATCCACCTGTGCCTCGTAGATATCTCAATACATGCTTTGCTGCTAATCAGTGAGTATATCTTGGTTGACTCATGAACTGACTAAGTACATTCACTGCATAACATTTATCAGGTTTGGTGTTTAACCAGATACATCAATGATCCAATCAACTGTCGGTATAAGTGTGGATCAATCTCGCCTGAATCAGTAGAAGCATCGTTCATTTTCTTCAAATTCATCACGATTGGTGTAGGCATGGATTTGCAGTCTGTCATACTTCTAGTCCCAAGAAGTAGTGCATCATACCCAGATCCTTCATCTCGAATTTAAAAGTCAATGCTCGCTTGCATTCAACAATAAGTCTTTTTGAACTGGTAAGAAATAATTCATCCACATACAGAACCAAGATCGGGCACTCGTCACCAACAATATGATAATATAGGTTTGGATCAACAACACTCTTGCTGAAGCCCAAACTCATCAAGAATCCATCCATCTTCTCGTACCAAGCATGGGGTGCCTGCTTTAGTCCATACAAGGCTTTCTTCAACCTGCACACATGAGATTTCTCGTCGTGTATCACGAATCCTTCTGGCTGCTCTATATAAACTTCATCCTCAATCTCACCATTGAGAAAGGCTGTCTTTACATCCATCTGATGTAGTTTCCAACCCATGGATGCAACTAGTGCAATGATAGTACGGATGGAAGTGTATCGGGCTATTGGAGCAAATGTCTCATCATAGTCAACTCCCTCTACTTGTGAGAATCCTTTGGCTACAAATCTCGCTTTGCATTTCTTGACACTTCCATCAACTGGATGCTTGATCTTATAGATCCACTTGTAAGTCACTAGAGACTTCCCTTTTAGTCTCGGAACAATATCCCATACATCATTCTTCAAGATGGATTGATATTCTTCTGTCATGGAATCTTGCCATACATGCTCACTTGCTGCTTCTCCATGACAAGAAGGCTCGGTATCAATGATGTGACTCATGGCTGAAAAATAGCTCGAAAATCTCTTTGGTCTCTTGCTCTCTCGGAATGAGCCTTGAGGAGCTGCATGGCCCTCTGCCTCCTGCAGAGTTTGTCGAGCCCAGGCAGGCCTTTTATGGCCTACTACAATGTTTTGGGGATATCAACTGGAGCAACTGGATCAACTGGAACAACTGGATCAGCTGGAATAATGGCCGTCTCCCTATGAACTGCTGGAGGGGGAGAAGGTACTGTCTCACAGTCAATCTCCATCTGAGATTCTCTGGATCTTTGAAAGGCTATTTCTTCTTCAAAGATAACATCTCTGCTTCAATCTGTCTCTGACCAGGGATGTAGATCCGATATGCCTTCGAAGATTCACTGTATCCCACAAATGTACCTTTCTTGCCTGAAGGGTCTAGCTTGGACCTCTTTTCTTTGGGTACATGAAAGTATACTGAACACTCAAATATCCTGAAGTGTCCAATCTCATGTTTCACTCCGGTGAAGGCTTCTTTGGGAGTTATGTTTTTCAAAATCTGGTGAGGACTCCTATTTTGAACATATACTGCTGTCATGCATGCTTCTGCCCATAAGATCATAGGTAGAGTGTGATCGTGTATCATTGCTTTGGTTGCCTCGATAATGGTTCTGTTCTTCCTTTCTGCAACCCCATTCTGCTGAGGGTTGTAAGGAACCGAGTACTCCCTCTTGATCCCTGCTTCAATACATAAATTACTGAAATCCTTGGAGGTGTATTCTCCTCCATTATCTGATCTTAGTACTTTGATCTTTTTTCCAGTCAGGTTCTCAACCTGAGCTTTGAATTCTTGAAATCTTGCAAGGACTCCATTATTGGTCTTCAGGAAATAAATCCAAGTTTTTCGAGAATGATCATCTATGAAGAGTACATAGTACAAATATCCATTCAGGGAGGCAACAATCATTGGCCCACACACATCTGAATGTATTAAGTCCAAGATTTCCTTAGATCTATTGTCACTGGCCAAGGACCTCTTCACATTTTTGCCAAGGGCAAAACCTCTGCAAACGCCTTTATGCTGAATCTGTATCTCTAGAAGACTTGTTACCATTTTCCCTAGAGCTGGAAGGGCTCTATAATCAATGTGAGCAAGTCTCCTATGCCATAGCTCACTCAAGTTGATAGTATCATGTAACATGGCCTGGACTGGTCTGATATTTAACCTGTAAAAGCGGCTTTCTCGGACACCAATTACTCTGGAAGAATTTATATGTGAGTCCTTGTGCCATGCAAGAACTTTTCCTTCAGAAAAGGTAACCTTGTAGCCTTTGTCTTCCAAGGCAGAAATGGAGACAAGGTTCCTGTTCATCCCAGGTACATATAGTACTTCACTTAACTGAAGATGCATGTCAGAATCTAGTTGGAAGGTAGAAGTTCCAACCCCTTTCACATTATATCTGGCATCGTCTCCAAGAACAACATGTAGATTGGTCTCTTTCTCAACAAGATTAGTTAGGTGATCTCTAAATCTGGTCATGTGCCTGGAGGCACCACTGTCAATTAACCAAGTATCATCATTAGTGGGAACCATACTTGAGTGTGCTGAAATGAATAAGAAGGCTTCTTCTTTGATGTCTTCATCTCTCTAAAGTCTTGGATTCCGAGAACTATGTTTGCTTGATCCATCAAGCTTGTCTTCCATCATAGTTCTGTTCATCATATTTTTAGATTCTTCACAAACCCTTGTCAACTGGGCTAGGAAACCTAACGGCTAGGCTAGGCTAGCAATCTTAGGTTTCGTTGGGCTTATGACATCCAACATTAAGCCTTGAAAGTCAGAAGAACACTGGTGAGTTGAAAAGCTCCTTCAATGAGCTGCAGAAACCGTAATTCTGAATTTTCTGTAGAAAATTGCGAAACCCTAGGGCCAAAAATTCAAAATGCTCGGAAATGCAACCTGAAGGTTGCTGGAGGTGCGCTGAAGGAGGCCCTACAGTCCTATGCAATTTTCAGCCCCAACTTCCAAGTATTAAGTGCTGGAACACTCAAAACGAGAGGGCCGTACGAATTTTCTGGAAACCCTAGGAGGGACGTACGGTTTTGCAGAAGAGGATGACGACTTGCTTGAAGCTTATGCAATGGGTTCTTCAAGACCTATGCTCTGATACCATGTTGAATTTTCACTATGCTAGGCTCAAGCATGAAGTTTATTTCAATTTTAGCATTTACTTGGACCATAAACAAATGCAGCTACACCATTCACAATTGCTGCAATAACCAAGATCACAAGAAGAAATACCATACACAAGAACACAAGAAATATCCTTGGAAACCCTTCTCAACAAGGGAAGAAAACGCAACAATCCTTTGCTATATTCTTCAAGAGAAAGACCTCCCACATCATAGACTTAACACACAGAAGTGTGCTCTCAAAAACCAAGAAGCTAGTGCCCAAGAGAGGTGCACACTTCAGCCCTAGAAGATGTACTTGCTGAAATTTCCAAATGTCATGTGACTAGGGTGTTTCCTCAATGGGGAAATCACCTTTATTTATACTAGACTGGATACATCAAAAGTGGTGTCTATTGGCACAACAGGGCCGACCTCAATAACTCAGAATATAATTAATAATTACAATATTAATTATCTTTTACATTAATTATCTTTCACTTTATGGTAGAGCCGACCTGTACCCTTTACATCACAATTAAGCTTACAGGAAATCTTACTCTTGGACAATATAGTAAGGGATCTCACACAGCCACTAGTTCTCAGCCACTAGGGGCACGTCCATCTGTGCTCAACCATAGGGACGTCCTACTCAACAGATCTCTATCTCACTGAGTCTCATAGGAGAATCATCTAGAGTACCACATCGTCTCAACTCTCTACATAGAGGAGAACGATACACCCATCACATGGGCACCTTTGCCTCTCACAGGGGTACACATCGTTTCATTCAGTCTCAGAGAGGAACGACACACCCATCACATGGGCATCCTCACCCCACACAAGGGCATACACATCGTTTCATCTCAAACGACACACCCATCTCATGGGCATCCTCACCCCACACAGGGGCACACAACTTTCCATCTCAGCCTCAGAGAGGAACGACACACCCAACACATGAGCTCTCTCACAGGTCGTCTCACTCAGTCTCAGAGGAGAACGTGTCCTGGAGGATGTCTCACGAAGCTATAATCATCAACACTCTTTAGTTAGGGGGATTAAGGTTTGAAGATGCAAGCCTAGACTATGTGTCTACCCCTAAACTCTTACCGCTTTGACCAAAAGAATTGCTGGGTGCTCAAGGAGGAGGACAAACAAGGTCCTCCCCTAGCTCCACAGGTCAATCCAGAATGTAGAGAGGACACTTAGTGCCGTGAAGCCGTCCCCGAATTACACCCCCTGTAGCTTCCACAAGTCACCCTTTTTGATGGTGAAGGTTGTATCAGTTTGGGTGCCTAGTTACTAGATATGATTACTTTTCCAACAACAAATGCGTTACTCTTCTAATTAATCTAGGTGTGATTACTTCCCAAATAACAAAGATATTAACAAATTATACAAGTTATGCAAGCCTTACGATATTGCATGGATTGGCTAGGCCAAATCATTTTGCAAGGTGTAGGAAAAAATAAATTAAAACAAGTAAATTGACTTGGAAAAATAAAATAATTGCACCTAGCCACACAACTTTGCCTCAAGGACAAGTGGGGCAAACAAGAAAGAATGTAAAGACTTAGCAACCTCAACAAAGGCACAAAGAGGAAGACAAGCCTACTGATTTTGTGTCAAAGTGGGTGTGAAAAATAAATGATTAATTTAAAACATTAAAATAATTAAACTTAGCCACACAACCTTGCCTTAAGGATAAGTGGGACAAATAATAGATGCAAAACAATAATCTAATCTACCTTAGCCTTACGATTTTGCATGGATTGGCAAGGCCAAATCACTTTGCAAGGTGTAGACAATTAAAAATTAATTACAAAACAGAAAATTAAATCTTTGAGAAGAATGCAAGCCCAAGAGACTCTCTTAGGCTGCTTACAATGCTTGAAGAAAGAAAAGAAGAAGTAGGTTTTGAAACCCAAGTTTGGGAGGCTCTTTTGAAGTGTTTTGAGGTCCCAAATGGGTAACACCTCCCCTTGTTCTGGCAAGAACTTGCAAAAAACAACGAGCTAATGCTTGTTGGAAATGCTGCCAAAACACTTGAAAATATTTAGAAATTTCTGTTAGTGCAAAACAAAATTTTTATATGTAAAAATCTGAACAGAAAAATATATTTTTAAAGCGTATTTTAGAATAAAAACTGCCTCATATCAATAGGAAATGATGAAGAAAAAGAACATTAATTTTTGGAGGCTTATGTAGGCTAGACAAGTAAATTTCCAGATCTGAAATCTACTTGTTCCAACACTTTGGTGATCTGCAAATGGTGCCAAACTTGCTATAAAACCAATCAAGAGGTGAGTAGATCTAATAAACAAGTAAAATACTTTACTAGTTCTATTAAAAATACTTCACTAAAACAAATAGAAATACTTTTACTTATTTTACCAAGCAAAATACTTTGCTTTATATCTCTTCATCTAGGCTAAGTAAACAAGAAAAACATGAGAAAAATAGTAATATCACCTCAATAAAATTCTGTATAACATCAAGAAGACTCCCAATGCCAAGATGGTATTCCTCCAAAGCTTCCTTTATTCAGAATATATTTGCATGCAAATACTTGCAGCAGGAATTACAAGAAGAACTGAGAAAGAAAGAGAGAGAGAGGAGTGGGAGAGATTTGGGCAACAAAAACTTGCTCTGAGAATAGATTTGTAAAAGAGGAGGGGTAGGCATTCTTTTATGCTTGGAAAGGAAGAGAGACCCCTCTTGGATGAGCTCATAGTGGCATCAATCAAGCGAGAGAGGACAAAGTCAAGGAGGGCGCACTTTTAGGGTTTTGGTAGAGGTTAGGGTTTGAGGGTTGAGGGGGAAAACACCTTTTCACTCACTCATTGAATGAGTTAGAGGCTTGGGGGGGCGCACTTAGGGTTCTAGTAACTTTCCTCCTTTAATTTTTGACTTTGGCCAAGATGGGAAGCAAGTGGGGCACACTTTCTCTAGGGAGATGGTCACTTGAAGTTGTGGCAAAGTAAGAGGGGGTTGGTTAAGTTGGAAAATTGCTTTTACAATTTTCCAACTTAGGAAAAAGGTTAGGAAACCTTTCCCACTCTCTGTCATGTCTTTAATCCCTTTTTACAACTTTTGACAATTTTACTTAGCCAAAATAAAACAATTAATTGCCGACTCTAGACTGACTTGGACTCCTCATGGACAATGATCTAGCAAAACTTGTCCAATTGAGCTAAGACTTGGTCCAAGGGTGTAGGGGGTCTCTTGCCATTTGATTTGAGTACTCACACCCCTATCAAAATCCACTAGGACCAAATTTTTACATTTTTACATCAAATTTAATTAAAATTACCATTAAATGGATAATTTTAATAATTTAAAAAAAACTATTAAAACTTGACGGAATTCTGCAAGACTCTAGAAGATGTCTAGCATGGTCATTTACAATATTCCTAGACCCTAATCACCCATTAGGCTTGATCATTAGAACACCTTTCACCACTTTGGAGGATTATTATGAGTGAAAAACTCAAGGGTAATTAAAAATTACCTGAGGATAAAAAAGACTCGATGAAAGGACTTCCCTAATGATAAAGTCCTAGGCAAGTAACTAAAATATGACTCATGCCGACCCATTACATTATTATCCCACGGAGGGGAGCAGACATTCCGATTACAAAAAGACGTGGCGGGGGAAAAATTGCCTTGTAGAACCAAAAGTTTTCAAAGAAGTTGTACCCCAAGGTACACTGCTTCATGGTACATGGAGTTGACCCCTAGTCGAAATAGGTGGTCAACAGGGTTTCAGGAGGTGCGCTAGAGTAGGGCGAACTGCTTTGTACAAGAATTATCGTCAACGTCCTTGGGAAAGTGCTCAACGAGCTTGATAAGGTATTGCAACTGCAGGGTGCTGCAAGATGCCGCTGTACCGATCTTCCTTCTAGTGGTTAAACTGTTCTGAAGGTAACCAACTCTGATTCCATGTTGGATTTTCCTTATTTACAGAGCATTAGTGTTACTAGTGTTCTTTCACTTCGTTACCATTAACATATATATATATATATATATATATATATATATATATATATCATGTACTCAGCAGTAGAAACATAAACAAGAGACAGAAAATAACACAAGAGATTTATCTTGGGAAAACCCCAAATGGGGGAAAAACCCAACAAACATTCTTAGATAGATTTTGTTTCACAAAGCAAGTCCAATCAGATAAACCCTAGCACAAGTGCTAGCTTAACCAAAAATACCACCCCAGCTGCAACAACAACACCATACAAAGGTAGTGCACCTCCTCAAGGAGTAGAACACAAGAGAGAGATACCAAAAGGCTGAGCAATAATAAACTATGCAGCTGCAGCTACTGCGTCACCTCCTTCGAACTTGCGCCTTACTTCTGTGTAGCTGGGAGAGTGTGTGTGAGTGAACAAATGAGCTAAGGCGCATCCTTATTTATAGTCTTCCTGTTCTTCTAGCTGGGCCGACTTATCTTCTGGGAAGGTGTCTTTTCATTATACTTTATTCTTCTGGCTTGACTTCTCTTCTAGGGTATTTCAACATCTATCCAATGGATCTCTTGCTTCCAGAATCTTCTCCGCATCTAAGAAAGGTCATCTAGGAGGGAAAGATCCTCCCGCAACGATCAAAACATGAACAGTTTTGTGTTTTGCCCTAAGTTATGTGGACTGTTATCGCACAGTTTGTAGGAAAGGTTTAGGTTAGCTTGAGTCAAGGCTTCAAACTGGCGTAACAGGAGCTTCCCCACCCACTGTCACCTCGATGGGGAGCTCTTTCTATTTAGGATGGCTAGTCCAAGGGAGACGTCCCTAGTAATCTGGGTTTCTGAAAGGATTAAAGGTTTAATGGATCAAGATAAGAGATTTCCTTTCACAGATTACTGCCAAGAATGAGATAGTCAAAGAAGATCTTCTACTGAATGGCACCTGTTTGCGAGACAAGACAAATAACTAAAGAATATGCTGCAGTGGTTAGTAC
>ML783744.1:624699-653888 GCA_009831015.1 Picea engelmannii
CTAGTTGTAACACCTTCCAATGATAAAAACACCATACACATGCCAAAGATAATCCTCCCAAGTGTAGTGCCTCAACTCCAAGAGCCAATAATCCAAGACAAAAGACTTAAAAAGAGATCTCTCACAAGAGAGTGAGTTGTGTTATGTTTTAAAATGAGAGGCAACGTCCTCTCTTTATATCATCCAAATGACCTTTAATTACAAAAATAGGTCATTAAAACAGCCGACAAGGCTGAGTTAACAATATTTACATCGTTTGTCACATTAAATGCTAAAATATCAAAATTATGAGCTAAAAAGGAGACGTCAGGCCCCTCTGAGGGAGACGTTGGCCCTTTTTGGGCATGATCAACATATAGAAAGCAAAACGTTGGCCCTTCTAGGGCTCCTGCAGGCTGCCACACGTGCCAAACGATCCAAGCACACTGCCACATCCTCCAGAAAACGTCCAGCCTGCCCTGGTGGCGTCCTGTCCATCAAAGCCACGATCTCATCTGCAAGGGGTGATCACTCCCTAGGTCAATCTCTGCCAAAGTGTCCTGGTGAGGACGTCCTTCTGTCTTCTTCGTGCAAGGGCTCATCAATACGTTGTCCTGCCTCTGCCATCCCAGCAACCATCTGATGGGCCCTTCAGCGCCATGGAGGTCCGAGCTAATCATCTCCCCATGTGTACCGGTCCTCTGGTACCTGTCCGTCGGGTACGGTCCTGCACATCAAAGACTACACCCTCCATGGGCTCATCAGTCCTAGAGATCATAGCAATGCAAATCATATTTCATCATTAAAGTTATCAAATAAATGCATGAAATTCCTAACATATCATCTAAGAGCTCAAAGATATTACACAGATCTACTATACAGAGCTAAGGAAACCGACAGAACAACCTATTGGGCTAACACCCACAAGAGATGGAAAGTTTCCTCAGAAAATCATTCAAGCCATGTTTTATGAAGTGATATGGTTTTAGGGATGTCCAGTCACAGTAAGACCAAGGGCAGGTGTTGTCCGTGGGTGCCTTTGTAGGAGGCGAGCTATACTCGTCATGGATGCATTTTTTCCAAGCCCTTTATTGCCTTTATCTTTTCATTTATTGTTTTTTATTCTTTTTTACTTCAAGGTCTGACCAGAGGACACTGCCTTGGCTTGGTGACCAGAGCTGACAGTGTTACCCACTGGTATCTTCGCAGAGATGATAAGGCTGGCTCGTGATGAGACCCCGTTTTCTTTGGCCATGCAACCAAAGGTCACTGCCCTGGCGTGGTGACCAGATAATGGCAATGTCATACTGCTGGATACCTATGAACATAATGGGCCGGCTCGTGATGAGACCTCCCATCCTTTTGGTTAGGTCTTGTTTTATTATTTTTCTTAGGGTCCCTTTAGTTTCTTATCGAGAGGCTTTTTATTGCCTTCTCGGGGATCCCCTGGGCAAAGCATCTCTAGGTTTTTATTTTCCTATGGCTTTTATCTTTTACCAGCTCCTTTTACCCCTTGGGCCTTTAGCCCCTTCTTCCCACAAGACAAAGTGTAACCCTCAAAGGTCATCCTAATGGCCGGACTAGGGGAATGGGATGGATGAGCGGGGTATAAGATGTAAAATGATAAAAATGGTGGGAGCGGACGATGGCTCTGCAAATCCCCCTTTGTGGCTAACCAAAACCCATGAATATCAACTTGCTAAGTCACCCAATCAATCACCCCAACAATGGTCAAGTGGATTAGTGTAAGATCCAAGCAGTCATCAGAAATGAAAGGCCTAATGCATATATAAGAGGGTTATAATGATCAAATATGACACATACCATGATACCTTGGACCAATTACCTCATGGAGCAAGAGCCCTTTCCGATGCAAGTCCAAGCCGGTGGTGATGGAAGCTGCTGCTGCTGACAGGACAAATCTGGCGAAGAAGAAGAAAGATGGGTCCTCTAGGACCATGCTCAAGTCAACCCTGCTCTCGGTACTCCATGTCTAGGACCTGTGGGCCTCGAGACATGATCTCCTAGTTATCCCTAGATATCGGGGATAACAGGTACCTCTGGTACTCTGGTACTTTTGGTACTTCTGGTACACTGGTTTTCTGGTACTTTGTGAAACTAGGGTTTCACTTTCTGTGAGATCCAACCACTGAAAAGGTGCGTTGAGAGTGCCAAAGTGATCCTTAGGGGAGGGCGCACTTTTCTAGATGGTTTTGAGGCTGAAAAGCTTCACCATAAAAAAGCCCTAATTTTCATGTACGACAACAGTGACGTTTTTCACTTCTTGTGAAAGATGCTTCCTTCAGCGTGGCTCTGAAACCATGTTAATGTTTAAACCATTATTATAGTTCTTTGCATTTCATTAGATAACAATAGCATAATACAAGATCACTGAGAAATACACAATCACAAGAGACACACCATTTATCCTGGGAAACCCTGTAGGGGAAGAAAACCCAGCGAAACTTCCTTATTATAGATAGCCAATACAATGGCAGGAGATCTCTTAAACTAATGCAGAAGATCCTCTCCCAGATATGCGCCACTCTCTTTTCTTCTTCTCTAACTGCAGATCCGAAACTTGTCTCACAAAATGAGCAAGTGAGTTGTGTGTCTAAGTGAGGCGCTAGCCTCCTTATTTATACAAGACCGACACGTGTGAAGTGTCTCTTCACTGGCAAGGCCGACTTCTCCAACTGGGTGGTTATAACTACCTTTATTACGTTTTGGGGCCTCTTTGATATATTCTGGGGTTGACTTCTTCTTTTGCCTTTTACAATTACAAAATGAGCAATCCGCAAAAGGGGATTTGGTCCTTTTAAAATAGCCGACATGATCAATCCACAATGGGGATTGATCCCATGAATAATATATCAAATAATAATAAGAATACACTTTGCAGTTACATTATTTCAACAATTGGTTGTCTCAATGATGGTTCCATTCTTCTTTTTTCTCACATGGTTTTGACTCCTGAGTCAAGTGACTTTCTTTCAAGGATAAGCATCTTTTTTTCTTGTTAACCTATCTGGAACAAGAAAACAAAAGGAACCAACACAAGAATATCTCTTCAAGGAGAATAATGAGTACATCTCTAGAATCAAAACAATTTAAGGAATATTGTCACAGCTACAACACCTACTTGTAATATAACAAACTTTTAGAAATATAGGTTAGAGGAATGACAATTAGAACAATCAAACCTGGAGTCTTTACTTTGAGTGTGTTGTTTCTCTGAATGGACTGAGATCCCTCTGGATCCATGACTTCAACAAAGGTTCCTTCCTCCTCCAATTTGACTCATGACAATGATACAAATAATATATACAAGTGCATACCTGAGGATGCTAATATGATTTCTCCAATGGCTCTTGGCTGATTTCTATCCTCTGAGATATTTATGAAGAAGATAGTCACGGTGTCATCTTTGTTATTTTGAAGCTGACCCTTCAATGTAAGGGCTTGAGTAAGTGATTTGCTTCCTTGTCCTGACGTCATCTTCCTTCATGTTGACCGCCTATTCAATTAGGGGGTCAACTCCATGTGCCATGAAGATCTGCATCATCAAATGCGAATATGTCGAAGACAGTTTGGTTCTACTGGGCAATTATGCCTCCAGCACAAAATTTTGTAAACAGAATTTTCGCACCCCTACGTGGGTTAATAATGTAATAGGTCTGCATGGATCATAGTTAGGTCAGGTACCTTGGGATGTTTTCATTGGGAGAGTTCTTTTCACCAAGGGTTTTTTATGCTCAGGTTGTCAATTGGGCTTTTCAGCCTGGTTGATTTTCCTTGAGTTTTTCCCTCACACCTACAATAATTCCTTCAAAGTGGTGAACGACGTTCTAATGGTCTCATCCTCTGGTAGCTAGTGTTTAGGAATGATGTAAATGACCATGCAAGACATTGTAGAAAGTTTCGCGGAATTTCGTCGAGTCTAGATAGGTTTTTTTTAATTAATTAAATTAAATTAATTTTCTTAAGGTTGGGATTTTAATTATTTAATTAATTAATTGTTTTTGAGCAATTATTGTAAAAACTAGGTCCTTGGGCTTTTGCTAGGGGTATTTGTGCTCAAAAGAAATGGAAAGGCACCCCCTACACTCTTGGACCAAGTTTCAGCTCAGTCAGACAAGTTTAGTTAGGCATTGGTCCACTTGGAGTGTCAGTCAGTTAAAACAACAATTTTAATTGCTAAGTATGACATTGCCGAAATGTCAATTTTTGTAAATTTGAGTTAATGGGTTAAATGTTAAGATGTCTAGAGGCAAGAGGGATGATTCCTAACCTACCCAACCCACCTCCTAACTTTCTCTCACCCCCTTGCACACTCACTCACCCATTTACCCATGCCCCCTAGGGGTATTTGTGCTCCCCTTCACTCATAAAACCTTTGAAACACATTTGAATTGATTTGTGGGCCCCTCCCATGAGTAGTGCGCCCTTCCTAGCCTATCACCTCACCCTCTCTTTGTCCCACGCTCCATCTCACCCTTCTACATCATTAATCCATGACCAAAACCCTAAGTTGGTGCGCCCTCTCCTTGAGATCATCATTGCTGCTTGGTGTTTGACACTTGGAGCTCATCCAAGAGGGGTCACTTTGCCCCTCCAAGTATAAATCAAGACCCCCTCACCCTCATTTCTTCACCATTCCTTGAGCTAGTGTTACTCTACTGAAATTTCTCCCCATCTCTCTTGCTTCCATCTCATTTGCTCTTGAGAGTCTTGGAGCAACTTGTTGCTGCAACACTCTCCATTTGGATTAATAAAGCTTTGGATGATTTGGAATCACCAAGAGTATTCTGGTTGCATTCTTACTTATGAGGTGATATTGTTGATTTGAGCTTATTGTGTAGTATTGAATAGATCTTTGGTGAAGTAGTTTGCTAGGGTAGATTAACAAAGAGTATTCTTGCTGGTTTATATGTGTTGGGTAGCTAGATGGTTTGAAGTATTTCAGATTGTTAGTTTATCCATATATATTGTCTACTTCCATGCTTCACAATTTGTCTTGAGTTTTGCAGGTTTACCTCAAGGGATTGTTGGGAAATCCTCAGGAAGGAGTCTTCCCTCAAATCCTTCTTAAACTCCTAGCTTACTTAGTCCTATATTTCTGCACTTATTTCACGTATATTTTAGTTTAATAACCATCTTAGATAGGTCATTTATTTTTACATTTCATTTGGAAATTTTATGTGAAAAAATTTTGCGTAAAAACCATAATTTTATTTTAACTTTGTTGTGTTGTGCAACATTTCCAACAAGCATTTGTAGGTTCTTACCAAAAACAGGGGGATATGCTACTGAAATTCACCCACACAACACATCAAAAGATCAACTTTTGAGTGGGTAACAAATCTCTCCTTTCTCTCATTCATTTCTAGTATTGTAGCAAGCCCCCGAGAAGTTCCCTTGAGGCTTGCATTCTTTTCTTTCATTTCAACCATTGTAATTTATTTTCTGTAATTAGTTAGTGCCTACACCTTGGGAGAGTGATTGGCTCAGCCAACCCCCCAAAATCGTTGGGCTAGAAGATAGATTTATTTGAACATTCTTTTATTTCTTGCCCCACTTGTCATTAGGACAAGGTTGTGTGGCTAGGGCTGCAATAATAATCGTTTATCTCTTCTTTCCAACCCTCTTTGGCACAACATTGGTAGGCTTGCCTCCACCTTGTGCCATTGTGAGTGGTTTGCATTTATTTCAAGTTTTGCTTAATAAATAATTGCCTACACTTGGGAGAGTAACTCCCAAAATCGGATGGCTAAGATGTTAGTGATGTGTTGATGTTTATATGGTTTAAATAAACTAAAATGCTCTAGAGAAATCATCACGTATTATATCATCTTCGTTTAAGCCCTTAATGCATACTTCTATTTACATGCTTTAGTTTTATTCTTGCAAATATTTCACTCTTTAGCATGGTATCTCAAATGGAGTAGATTACATGGTTAAATAATATGTCTTGAAACAATCTTTTATTTCTTGGGCACACATAACTCTTAAGCTTTCCTTTGGTTTTGATATGTAAATGGTGTAGGAGTTAGCTTTCATTTTCAGCAAGTATCTTATCTTAAGCATGCTAACTCACATGGAATAGCTTATGTGTTTGAATGGTTAAAATCTCAAGTGTTGTTCCATTTGGCAAGCTGTTCTTGCCCCTTTCATAACATTTTCTTACATATCTTGCACATGTTATGGGTTATCAAATGGTGATGTAAATGGTCTCTCTTCCCAACTTTCAATTTATGCTTTAGATGTGGTGTTACATGCTTTAATTTCATAATCTGCAACACACTTCACAACAGTCATTTACAGTTTCGGTTTTGGGCATAATTCAACATTTTTGGGCACCTAAAACTCATCTAAAACACTCATAACACACCTTAAGACTTACCCATAAGTCATAATAATATTTTAGACCAACTAGGACACCTAATTCCACCATCTTCACCATCTAAAACGGGTTTGAGGAAAACAACGGAGGGTGTAGGCAGGGGACTGTCTCACGACGCACAGGATGTGTCCTCTCCGGGAAGTACTCTTACTTTAGGGTTGACCGTGAAAGCTAGGGTGGGCCTCGTTGCCTTACTATCCTGAGCATCCGACAGTTATTTGACAATAGGAGGAGGAGTAAGGTTTGACACTTAGTTAGGAGGGCAAGTAAAATTTACCAAATCTTTAAGCAACTCTTAACCACTTAGATTTTAAGACAATTTTTGCTTGGGTCTATCTTATGATGGTTGTTTAGAATAACACATTGCAAGCACATATACATCTCTTATCCTTCATGCAAATGTGGTTAAGTTCCTAAGTGTTAAATCTTTTGATTTTGGTGAGCATTTATCTTTCAAGTGTTTATATCTTTCAATTTATGCTCTTTGTGGTGTGATTCAAGAAGAAGTTGTGCATCCCATTTGGAGGCATCATCTTGTTGAGTCTTGAGTGCTTTAGTGGTTTCTATTGAAAAGCAGTCCAATAGAGTAAGTGCTATTGGGGCATGCTTGGCTTTATGTGAATGATCTCAATGTTTTGATATCTTTTGGATTCTCACATTTAAGCATTGTTAATCTTGTCTATTTGTATCTTGTGTAATTGTTGTAATATCTCTCTTTCATTATTGTGAGTACTTGTATCTTGGTTGTGGATAATTGTAACTTCACTTTACTTGTAATCCTTATTGTAATTAAACTCCCTCAAACTTAGTTGATCCCTACCCAACCTTTAGGCACTAGTCTTAGTTGTCATTGAAAATCTTGCACTTTGCATTTGCTGCCTTTGCATCATAGGTTAGTTCTCCCCTAAACCTTTAACAAATTAAAACCAACTCCTAGAACATAAACATTAAATCACATCTAGTAACTAGGGTCTACCCCCCTTGGCTTCCCTAGGAGTAAGCCTAGAAGGAAGAGGTTCCAGTCAAGGTAAAAGTGTGGACTGTGAACCTAGGGATTGTGCCTCTAAGGACACACTAAGTGAGCTGGACTTTGCTCACATTTGCAAGTGTGTATTAGGACGACAACACTTCCATTCATTGATAACTGTCTCTGGTAAACCCTTTTGTATTACCCACAATAAGTCTTCCTCTAAAGTCTTGTCTTCCAATAACTTTAAGTTGCTTGATCCATCAAGCTTATCTTCCATCATAGTTTTTGTTCATCATAATTTTAGATTCTTCACAACCCTTTGTCAACTAGGTTAGAAAACCTAACGACTAGGTTAGGCTAGCACTTTTAGGTTTTATTGGACTTATGACTGCCAACAATAAGCCTTTGAAAGATAGGAAAACACTGGTGAGTTGAAGAGCTCCTTCAATGAGTTTGCAGAAACCCTAATTCTGAAATTTCTGCAGAAATTAGCGAAACCCTAGGGCCAAAAATTCAAAATGGTCGGAATGTCACTCTGGGAGTCTTTGGAGATGCACTGGTGGAGGTCGTACTCTCCTATGCCAAAATTAGCTCCAACGTTTAAGTGTTTAAGGGCTGAAACACCTCATAAAGGAAGGTCGTACGGATTTTCTGGAAACCCTAGGAGGGTTGTACGGTTTTGCAGAAGAGATAGGAGACTGGTAGATGCTTGTGCAATGGGTTCTTCAAGACCTATGCTTTGATACCATGTTGATTTTTCTTAAGCTAGGTTAAGCATGAAGTTTATTTCATTTTAGCATTTCACTTAAGCATAAACAATAATGTTGCAGCAACCAAGATCACAGGAAGAAGCACCATGCACAAGAACACAAGAAGTACCCTGGGAAACCCTTCTCAACAAGGGAAGAAAACCCAGCCAAATCCTTTGCTATATTCTTCAAGAGAAAAACCTCCACCAAGATAAACCCTAGCACACAAGAGGGTGCTTCAAACCCTAGAACTCTAGCGCCCAAGAGAGGTGCGCACCTTTTACCAAAGAAGTGTACTTGCTGAAATTTCCAAACTCACAAGAAGGTTGTGATTCCACAATGAGGAATTTCCCTTTACTTATATTAGATTTATCCTATCAACCGAAGTGTCTATTGGCTCAACAAGGCCGACCTCACTAAGTCATATAATAATAATAATAATTATTATTATTATAATTAATATTAACCATATTAATTATCTCTTACATTTATTATTGATCACATTAAGGTGGGGCCAACCTGTACCCTTTACATAACAATTAGGGTTATAGGCAGGTCTGGCTCTTGAACAACATATAGCAAAAGATCTGATGCACCCACTAGTGCTCATCCACTAGGGGCACATCCATAGGGATGTCATAGCTTTGGCTCATGTCATTACATAGAAGAACCAGATCTACACACGTTCACCTGTGCTCATCCACAAGCACATCCACTCTACAGATCTTCTTTCCCACTGCCTCGCACAAGAGAATCATCTGGAGTTTTCTCGTCAACTCTGTTGCTCAGAGGAGGCTAACACATCATCTTCATTTCTGTTCACATGACGATGTACCCAACACTTTGGGATTTCACACGTTCACCTTGTGCTCAGCCACAGGCACGTCCAACTCATCAGATCGCTTTTCCCACTCGATAATCATCTGGAGTTCTTCTAACTCTCTGAATGGAGGAGGTCACCTCTACGTTTCTAGCTCTGTCTCAGGCAGGAACCACGTATGCTTCTTAGGGGCTTTCTTTCAGGTTTGTAAGCTGAGAGAAAGACTTCACATAGTTGCAATCATCCACACCTCACAGTTTTGTAAGCTGGAGAATGTCTCACATCGCTGCATTCATCAACAACCCTAACCTAAAGTCACTCATAACTTGTGTTTTCACTGTCAAAAGTTACTAAGAATTTGCCAATTTTTTCTACTTGCTTTAATACAATTTTTGAGTGGTTTCTTTACAAGTTTTAGTGGCTGAATTCACTGCTGTCATACCAAGTTTGCTACAGCCATAAAGCTGCAAAACACTTATGCATACATCTTTTATGACAGCCATGATTCATTGCTAAAGTCTCATGCTATAGATTGTGAAATTCTCTAGTATTTATCTCCTTTGTTTCAAGCATATTTCTTTTGACTTTGATCAATCTTTCTAGCAACTTTGATACTTGTTCTGCTGCTGATATATACTGTCATTTATTGCTGCAAATTTGGGACAGCAAGCCTAGCTTGCTGATCCAACTAACATATTATACTGCATAATGGCTTTTCATTGTGTCTTGGGTAGGTACAAATTTCTCGGCAATTCATCCAAGACTTTGGAAACCTCAAGACAACCTAAGACTCATTATCAACCTTCCATTTCCATCTAAAATATTGACCTTTAGGGGCTTCACTCTTTCCATTTCCGTTTTCCTCCTCCATTCCCCCTAGGGTCACCGGGAACGCTTCCCTAGAGTGACCTAGTCACCCTTGAAGCGCGAGACCTATATCGAGTTTACATTGGGTATAGTGTCCTTAAGTTGTCGCCACTTGGTGGTTGGGTCAGGCTTTGCCCAACCTACAACGTGTGCGATAACAGGCCGCTTCAAAATTTTCTTCTTCTTCTTTTATGCATGTTCCATAACCCCATGGAGGAATTATAATAAAATGAGCTAGCATGAGGTTTCTATTATGTAAAAGACTCAGCTCCCTAAGACTTGGTCATTGGTGCATGGTCTAGAGTGTTTTTTTTCACTTGTTAATTATATCTTTTTTTTTAGCAATTTATAATTCTCTACGTTTTTTCACTCACTTCATCCAAAGCTGGAGTGTGTACTAATGGGTAAGCCTTAGTGTGTTTTGTCCGAGTCTAGTGTCTAATGTATATTACCATGCTAGTCATTTATCTAGAGTCTTATGGACATGCATTAGGTCCCCCTAGGATTTTTTAATGTTTTTCTGTCATTAATAAATTTCCCGTAAAATGAGAAATTTCCTTGTAAATTGATGTAATAATTAAATAAGTGGTACTAGGAGGTGTTATATGCCTTGGGTGGTATTGTTTTCTAACCCAAAATACCCCTTTTACCCTTGTACCCCCTTTTTGAGAGAAAAAATTGACTTTTGCTGATCAAAAAACAATTTTACTCAAAAAAGGTGAATAAAAGACAAATAAATCAGCTCCCTATTATTTAGGAAACATGCCAGAAACATGTTTCTAGCTTGTCTCTAGTTCACTGCTCTTCACTATGGGTGAGTGGCACTTGCGGGCGAGTTAAGTGAGCTTGGAGTTGAGTTATGTGGCAACTTGACTTGAGTTGATGGAGTTTCCAAGGAGAGGTGCGCCTCCCTCTCAAGAGGTGGTGCACTCAAGGAGAGATGCACCTCCCTCTCAAGAGGTGGTGCACTCAAGGAGAGATGCACCTACCTCTCGAGAGGTGGCACCCTCCCACTCTCCCTTTTCTCCACATGTGGTGAGCTAGCTTGAGTTTCTAGAGATGTGGCATCATTTCTCCACCACACATGTTTCATTCCACATTGGGAAGTGTGCCCCTCTTCCTATTTAAATTTTAAACAAGCACCCTCTCCACTATTAAGCTAATGAGAGTTTGGGCTTTGTTGTTGTTGTACTATTGCTGTAATCTTTTGCTATTGGAATAAAAAAGGCTTTGGAGGTCAAGAAGGTGGATTGCGCTATTGTGTGGATGCTTATTGTCACGTGCTTATAATTTATGAGGTAATGGTAGTTTAATTTCTTGCTTTTCAATTGTTGGTTTGGCCTTTGAAGGGGTGTTGTCACCCAGTAGGATAGGATTCATTAAGCTAGCTGCTTTCTAAATACTATTGTTTATCTATTTTAGAGATTTTGATTTGCATGCATGTTTCGGTTGACTAACATGCTTTTCAAGTCTTTTTTGTAGGTGACACGAAGTTTTTAACAATTTGTTTTGCAAGTATTTTAAGCTTACATGTTCTCATACTTGAAGAAGTAGCGGGACTAGTTTGTACCTCCTACATTCTCTAATATCCTTGAAGACATAGTCCCTCATCATTTCACCGGGAGACTCCATTGCCCAGGGCTTCCAAACTCACCAAGCTTCTCTCTCTCTCCTTCACCAAAAATTAAAGATTTCCTTGGTTACTTTCTTCACATGCATATAACGGAGTGCCTTAACAGTACACTCCATCACCAACTGTTCTACACCTTGGGGGCTATATTTACTAAATTTGATATGTAATATATTTATTATTTATTATTATATTTTATATAAAAGTATAAGTTAATAATAATAATAATAATAATAATAATAATATATTTTTAAGGTCACGGGCAATCTAGACACCAAATTGGTGTATGAGACCCCCTTATTTGTGGGACCAGGGACCAGGTATCCCCTTCATACAGGGATTTGACTGCTAAAGTCTACGGAGGTATACATACCCTACCCCCCTCTGGATTTGAAGATGTGACCTCCAAGGAAGAAACACATGTTCTTAACCATTAGGCTCACTAAGGTTGTATTATAAGTTATATAATTTTTTAAGTTGACTTGTTATTATAATATTTATATATATCTTATTTATAAAATTATACATATTATTTTATATTTATTAAATTTAATATATAAGATATTTATTATTTATTATTATGTTATATATAAAAATATAAGTTATATAGTTATAATAATTTTATACAAGTTATATAATTAAAAAATTGTATATATATATTAGAATTTGATGGAAAATTTTATCAAAGGTTTTTAACCTGGAGAATTTTTATCGAATTTCATTATTGTCGAATTTGAACACAAACAAGAACCAGGTGACTAAGATAAAGATGCAGTTGCATGTCAGGGTCTTTAAATTGTATCAACCGAGGGTAGGCTTTTTTTCTGCTCTGGAATACACTGTGCACACACACACACACACACACACACACACACACACACACACACCTGCCGTTTCCCCACCATATCCGGATCCTGACATTTCAAAAATCTGACAGATCCGTATCCGAATCCTGGTAACTTAGATATATCTATAATGTGTATCAAGATGCTTAAGGCAAGAACTGTGAACATGAAATTGTGGTTGCAAGTTTCTATGATCGAATTGATTGTGTAGATAGTGGCATGGCATGCCAACCATTTGCCTCCTTTTGAAGAAGGTTAAGTTTGCATCCATGGAGGCTTTCACTTATCCCCCTTTTCTTGCTTGGTAATTGCTACCTAGATTGCTTTACAACCATGCATGTTGGGAGATAAATTCATGATGGTAATAGTGGCTGGATAAGCTTTAAGACAATCTACAACAGGATAGGTTGTAACTCTGGCATCATACAGATAGCAGACTAGCTGCGATAGGCGAGTCTATAATGCTACAGTAGCAGTGTAGAAAACAGTTGGATTGGATGGGATGTATAAGATTCTGAATCACTTCAAGTTGAGACTGCAAGACTGCTAGGATTTCAAATTGTTGGACTTTCAGTGTATTGCATTGTTAGACAAATGCCAAATTGCTGTTGGATTTCATGAAGGTAGGGAAGGTAAGTCAATGGTGTTCATTATTTCAGACCTATCTTGGACTTTTTACTGCATTTTGGTGATTCTTTATTCTTTCGATCCCATATATTTTTAAACAATGTTCTTGGTAAATATGAGTGACTTTAAGTGTTTTTAATCGCCTCAAGCTAGTATTGAATACAGGGTGAGGTTGTGATGACCATACCTCAAGATTATGTTGTTTATGAAATCACATACCATGGGTTTTTCAAAAGCTGTTGTCCTCTTCATATATAAGCCTAGACTTGCTTTGCATCAATTAAAAAGTTGAGGATACTTTTAAGATCAGCACATACTATGGCTTTTGAGTTTTCCTGTGCCTATGGAATTTTTTGTCTGATGGCTAGTTACCATTCTTATTGTTTAAAATACTGTTGCAAGTTTTACGCTTTTTAGGTTAAAAGACAAATTTCATGAGTAATCTTTTGAGGAGGCAATATGTACCAATCCCTGAGACTGTTGATTTATAATAAATATCTTTACTGCAACTATATACTGGTAGACTTTGCATAACCCTTGAAAGAATTTCAGTTTGAAGCCTATAGGCATATTCATACTGATAAAAAAACAGAGTGCATTGGTTAACTATCGATTGATTACCAGTACGTGAGTTTGTGTCCTTTTAATTTTTTTAAACTATTGGCTATTCAAGATTATGTTTACTTCCCTTAGTTGTTTTGACTATAACATAAGCAAATGCAATTAAGGATATTTACTGCCTTTTGGAGATTTAACATGTTTACTCCCCTTGGTTGTATTTGAAAAGCTGGCATTCTCTTTATTTGCAGGGTTTTGTATTTTTTTTTTTAAGTTTTTCAATGGATATGTATTAGGGCCATAACCAAGCTATATCTTTTAGTGGGGGCCGGGGGATGGTGGAGGGCAGAACCAGGAAGTTGGAACACAGCAACTTTTTTATTACCCCAACTTATTAGGAGTTTGGCATTGACATAGCTTGTAACTTAGATTGCTTGTGTTTGAGGAACACAAGTGGTAGATGTGAAAGGTGATGGTCTTAAAGAGGTTCTTAACTGCTGGATTTGAGTAACCGGTGGTCTACAGCTACTAGTAGATGACATCCTTTAATTTCTTGCAGCTGGAGTGGTTTATTGTCAATCTTTGAACATCATAATGTTTTCAACTTTTCATCTATTTCCATTGAAGCTTGCTTGGGGACCAATGCCTTTTTTCAGCTATCGCCATTGAAGCTTGCCTTGGCCACAATTCTTGTTTTTCTCTGTTCTCCAAATCTTACCTGAGAAACATTGCTTGTGAGATCACTTACTTCGATGCTACTATTTTAAAGAGGCGGTGATGCAATAAGTCCTTTTCTTACTGTTATGACCCTAATGGTGGTAATATATGGCACTCTAGCCAATACAAGGGGTCACATGCATAAGTAATAGTAGGTTGGCCTGGTATTGGGGTTACATGAGTAACTAGTATATATGGGTGGTTAATAGAGTCATTTTTACACACATTGGCATATGATCATGGTATATGGATGTAGTTTGGGTTATTGGGAATTTTCTTCTAATATCTTAGGAGTTATTGTGTAACTCATCATTAATAATGACTCTATTAACCTCTGATATATATTAGCGGTCACTCATTACTCATGTAAGTCCAGTGCCAAGATGACCTATTATTTACTTATGCATGTGAGTCTGTGACCCCTTGTATTGGTTAGAGTGCCATGGGGGTGTGTACTATTTCTACTTGTTCAACTGTCTTTCCGAAAGGAGTAACCAGTGGGCAATCCTCTTTTAAGATCAAAACACATTACTAGGACACATTTTGATGATTAGTTCATATCAGTCATGACCAAAATCTGGACCCACATCCGTCAGTCAAACCGAAGGAGATAAGCTGCAGGCTGGCAGGGGTAGTTAGTTACTGACTTGAAAGCTGGATGGCATTCTACAAGCATGGAGGGTTCATGAAGGCTGGCTTGTGGGTCCCTATAGATCAGAACCTGAATCAGTCAGGCTGGCCACTCAGGGTGCGCCTGCTCTTTCTTATTACTTCAACTTTCACCTTTTGTTGCTCATGCTTGCTTCTGCACCTCCTATTTGTTTAAGAATCAGTTTCTTTTACAATTTGGAAGTAGCAATCTACAGATTCAAAAACAAGAAATTTGATCACTATGTCATTGTATAAGCGGTTTCTGTAGCATCTTTTTTATTAACTTGATGATAAGTAGCACCTTTGCTTTTCTTCCTTTTTAATAGCACAACTTTAGATAAAGTCTTTTTTCAAGCTATTCAAAGTTGTAAGCTGTTCTCCGAGCCTTTCCTGTTAATGCTTTGCTTTTATATTGGGTTTTCCTTTTATTCTGTATTTGTCGATGTCTTCAATTGCATTTTACATTTGTTGCTATTTTGATAAATGTGACCGTGCCATGCTCTTGTCATTTTTCTCCAAATAGATTGCATTGAAAAAAATTATCAGCTTGGTTACTTTGATCAGATTGTTTGCTTATTTTTGTTTTTTCTCTCATTGATTTGTATGTGGCTTGAAAGCAATTGATTTACATGAATTTGTGGTGGCTGCATGGTATAGCTGCCCCGGCTTACATTTCTGTGATTTCTGGTACATAGTGGCGGATGAAGGACAAAAAGTCTGCGAGCCAGTCATTGGATGCTGACCTTGATGAATACTGGAGCCGAAAAGAAGACGAATCTGATCAAGTTAAATCTGGTAGGATTCAGTTTTCTGGTCTTTCATTTGTGAGTTTATTTTGGAATAATGCTCACACACACAGTGCCCACACAGTGCCCACACATGCATTGCTAACCAACATATTTTCTCTGTTCTGAGTATTAGAACCTGAGGACTCACCTGATTTGGAAAAGAGAGATTCATTAGATGTTGAAAGGAGTAATGTGCCAAAAAGAACAATAGAAAGTGGAAGCAGTTTAAGACCAAGCAAAACGATGAGGAACACAGATCTGAATTCTGGGGAGTAGGCAAAATAGCACCAGTGTAATTTGGGTTAGTCATGCCTGTGTATAAAGTTACGAATGAGGAGGCTTTATTATTCTTGCTGTGTATTTGCTTACTCTTGTGAAATTTTTGATTCTGAACTACTTGTTTTAATGCAGGGAAGAGAATAGTCTCATTTTGCCTTTATATGCTTATAATTTTAGCTGGGTAGAGGTATGGAGAACTGGATTTTATTTCCAGAGAACTTCATGAATGTATTGTTGGTCTTAGAAAGCACTCTGCATAGAATCTTTTTCTGGTTGCAACACCCCAGTGATTGGAGTCTGGTCTTTGTGATCAGAAGGATTGCAGGATTCTATGCACAGTATTAATTTTTGTAGGAGATATGGACAGATCGTGTACAGTGTGGGTTGGCTGGCTGTATATTCGAAGCCCAAGGCATCTAGCATTTAAATTTCAAAGAGATTATGATATTCAGTGTGTATCTTACTCTGCCTTCATTGAAAGTTGGAATAAGAGTAAACTTTATTTGCAAGAAAATGTATAATATTGAGGGATGGAATACCAACCTGAAACAAGATGTGTTCTGTTTTTATTTAAGATGCAAAAGTCTGTTGAATATGCACATAATTTTGTAAGATCAGTATTGTCGCTTATGTACTTTTTGCACTCATGAATTAAGGATATTTTTCTTTCTTAATTGGAAGGACATCAGCTTGGTTTTATCGTGTAGATAATTATTAATTATGCTCGGTCATCTGTACCTACTAGAGGAGTATACCTTGAGTTATCATAGTTATTTGGTTTACAATTTTTATTTTTCCTGCATTTAATTCTCTCAGGACATGGCTTCATACATTTTCATTTTCCACAGCATTTTTTGTATTTTGGCCATGCTTCTGAACAATAGTATATTAATTATTCCCACAGAAACATGATTCCATTACAAAATGGTAGCAGAGAAAAATGGGACATTGCAGCAACTCAGTATCTATGATGGAAAAAAGCTGTTGGTAGCTTGTTGGTGGCAGAAATTTACTCTCTTCAGGGGCAATGGTAAATCATTGTATGTAGGTGGATGTGTAATTATATTAAACAACAACTATATGTAGGAGGGTGCTTTTAGAGGAGGCTTATGTTTTAGTTAAATTTCTAACTAAAGGGAACATCATTATGTAGCTGAAATATCAAGAACATATTCTTGATACACGATTTTCTTGCTTCTTGAACAGCCTTTCAAAGGACTTATTAAAAGCTGACCTTCTATAGAGCAGGGACATACGTTTCCAGAACATTTTGATGTGGAAATGTAGATTATTGAGGACTTAATATGATGAATGGATTAAGAAGATAGTTCACTGCATCTCTTTTTATGGTCATTCATTACCCCTTGTGGATATTTTGGGATATGGAGTTTATTGTGAAATATTGTTCAGCCTCAGATGTGACATGTTTTACAAGTATTGTAGTAGAGGTGATTGATCTTTTTCTGAAGCATTGCTTTAGACAAAAACATGAGATGGAAAGTTGTGTAGTTTGTCATAGACGATTATATTTTTAATGTTGATTGTCTATGAATCCTTTTGCAAACAGCACAGGGGTTATTGTTTTTATCATATCGAGAGGGTAGTGGCAAAGATTACTGGTTGCTTAAAAAACAACACAAAAAATGATAATTGAACCTGCTTTTTATCGATGCTTTTGCTCTCCAAATATAGTGTAAAACAGAATTCAAAACTCGTTTAGGAACAACCATAAGCATTATTTAGAGATGTCAAAAATACTTTTCACAACAAAAACTGGTTTTCAAATTTCTTAAATAAGTGCAGTTAAATGATCAGGATAACTGTCTTGAAGGGACACATAATGATTGAAATTGAATCTCATGGGTTTGTCAGTTCTTCCTTTACCTTGAAATTACAACTTTTGCACAAATGACGGTTTTTGTGCATACAGTAATAGATGAGAATAGAGACATCGATGTGCATCTGTGAGCATATTATATTTGTGTTTAAGTGGAGGGGAGTGGCATGGGCAATGGCAATAGCATCACATGTTAGTTGTACTGTTTGCAGAGTGATCCACACCCTAAGAAACACAACATTCAGTAGTGAGTACTCTGTGATGCCTTATTAAAAGGCATGTGATTGCAGTGATCAGTATAGTTTCCATCTACACCCATGTCTCGTGTAGTAGAAATTATGAAGATTATACAAATACCATGAAATAACTTCCTCACAAAATTGTAAGGTTTCGTGCATACAGTAATAGATGAGATTTGAGACACAAACATCTGTATTTGAGCATATGAAAGTGGATGACAGTGACATCACATGTTATTTGGTCTGTTTGCAGAGTGACCCACACCCTAAACGACACCAAACATTTATTCATCGAGTATTCAGTCTGATGCTGTGTCAAAAGGCATGTGATTGCGGTGATCAGTCTGGTCTGTCTCCAATCATGTGCTTTGTCCAGTAGAAATTATGAAGATTGTGGGAATACCATGAAATTACAACTTCCCTACAAAATTTGGAGGCTTCTGTGCATATTGTAACAAACCATGATCAAGACACTGATGTTTGTATGTGAGCATATGATTTTTTTGTGTTGAAGGGGAGGGAAGTGGCAGTGGTATTGTTATCACACTATTTGTACTTATTGTAAAGGATAAGGTTTAGGGAAGGCAAATTGGTGTAACGGGAAGTTATCCTATCACTGTCACTTCAACGTGATACCTATTTCTATTTAGGTTTGATAGCCCAGGGGAGACGTTCCCGGTGACCTGGGGTTTGAGAAGGCAAAAGGTTAAAGTTTCTATGAAAATATCCCGTCTCACAAGTCACACTGATCAGAAAGTCCCAGGGTTTTAACCTAATGAAGTAATGAAGTATTAAGTTGTACCTGCCCAAAACAAAGCAACAAGAAAATATATCTTTTGCAAGTACAACTTGCTGTTAGTACTTCATAAAACCATGGACTTTGTCAATAAAAGCGATAGTTGATATGTGGTGAAGCAAACACAAATTTATAGCAACAATGTTTATAAGACAATAGCTTCACAATAAATGCCTTAAAATGGCTTCAAAATGACCAAGAATAATTACTCATCAATAGCAAAATACTAGCATTTGTCGGAAGCAAACAAGGCAACATATAAATCAACTTTACAATTGTTTTTAGGTGCTTTTAATGCTGCAATAAATGGTTGTCACTTAGTTACAACAACAAATAGGTTAGTAGATTAGACTATTCTAAGGTTAGGCGTAGTTAGTAGAGAGCTCAAGGTAAAGGCTTTGATAGTAGTTTTTGTTAATCAGTCAATAGCAAGGCTTAGATCAATGCTTTTTTAGGGTAAATGGAGTCCTTTTAGGTAGTGACAAATCTTCAAGGAACAAATGATAATAAGAGAGCTAGAGACAAGAGGGTCAATAATTGAAGTGTTGGGTAACCCAAGGCTTCAATTACCAAACCCTAGGGGGAAAATGACTACTAGGAAGTAGGTAACACTAGGCCCTAGTAGTTTTCCTCCTTTAACTCAAAAGATGAAAAGATGTTGGCTTAGATGAAGCAAATAGTGTTAGGGTGTTGCAATGGCAAGGCCCTAAGCAAAAAGGCTTCAAAAAAATCGGTTTTCTAGCATAATCTAATAGGTGAAGGTATTAAGGCAAGGGCAATAACTTGTGCTTTAGCCTTCTAGGGTTTTAAACTAGTAATTTCATAATCTTAGTGTAAATGCAAGATAAATACAACTATAACCATTCAATGAAGAAGAATGGCAGAAAATTTACTTACATTCACCAAGAATCATCTAGCAAATAACTTAGTTGAACACCTCCACCAAGAAAATTGCCAAAATAGTCCAAAATAAGTCTCCTTCAAGAAGTGCACACCAAATCTCAGCCAAGTAACCCTAATTAGGGCGCAAATTTCAGACCTCGCAGTTGTGTGAGTCAAAGATGATGAAAAAATACAAGGGAAAATCCCTTATTTATATAGTTATAATGACCAAAATTAGGTTAAAAAAGGTCGACATGGCCAGTTTACATGTAATATCTAGTTTTTACATTAAATGACAATTTAAAACCCTAAATCAAGCAGAAAAGGTGACGTCGTGCCCTTTTAGGGTGACGTCAAGCCTTTTTGGTGAAACGTTGGCCTTCAGGAGCAAAACGTTAGGCCTCCCAAGGCCTTTGGATCAAGCCACACGTGCCACTTGGCACATAACTGCCTCCAAAGTGTCCATCAAATGTTGGGTGACGTCAAGGGTAACATAGGTGACGTCATGGGCCTTCCAAGGCCTACATCATAGTGGGAGGGCAAGACCCCCCTAGGTCCAGGCCTGCCAGACTGTCTCTGGTGGAATGCCCTCCTCTCTCTCTGGTGCAAACCTCTGATCTGTCTCTGCCCTTGGCTGGGGTCTCAACATCCATCTGGTGGGATTTTAGCCCTATGGAGGTTCGAACTAATCATCTCCCCATGTGTACCTATGCGTCGGGTGTGGCCCCGCAACAACAAGTACGCCCTCCATGAGCTCATAAGTCACATGGATCATAGCAATGTTAATCACATCTAATAATCAAGTTATTTAAACATGTGCACAAAACCCTTCTTTCCCAGACAAGTGCTCAAGGACGTTATGCTATTCTACAAGCTCGGTTTGGAGAGGATGTGAGGAGGCCCTATTGGGCTAATTCCCATTGGACATGGGGTGTTTCTAGGTGAAGACAAATCCAGGCGATATAAGTGGATGAGGTGGTGTAGGGATGTTTGAGCAATGGGTGCAGTGATGACAGGGGAATGCATGGCTTACTTATGGGTGCCTCTGAAGAGGGTGAGTTGCACCTTGTCATGGATGCAAATGTTTCCAAGCCCATTCAATGCCCTTTATCTTTTTTATCTTATTGCTTTTTCTTTCAAGAGATTAGTTAGGGGACACTGCCCTAGCATGGTGACCAATGCTGACAATGTTACCCACAAGCATTTCACGGAGATGAGAATGCTAGATCGTGATGAGACCCCCTTTCTCTTGGCTATGCCACCAAGAGCCACTACCCTGGTGTGGTGACCAACTGAATGGTAGTGTCATACCGCTACCTACCCATGGATCTAATAGGTTGGCTCGTGATGAGACCCCCTATCTTCCAACCAGGTCTTGATTTTATTATTTTATGGGTCCCTCTGTTTCTTGCTGAGAAACCTTTTATTGCTTTCTCAGGAATCCCTGGGTGAATCATATGAAGGTTTTGTTCTTTTGGATTTTATCTTTTGCCAGCTACTTTTACCCTTTGGGCCTTTAGCCCCTTCTAACCACAAGGTAAGGTACAACCCTCTGCTAGCCTGACAAACCTAATGCCCGAACTAGTGTAGGGGATGGATGAGAGGGAAAAATGATGAAAAGTGATAAGCATGGTGGGAATGGACGATGACCTTTCATGAACCAACCCAGTGGCAACTCAAACCTTATGAGAACCCACTTGCTAGGGCATCCTGTCATTCCCCCCAGGTGTGGACAAGTGGAAAGTGATAAGATTGAATCACATGTCAGAAGTAAAAAGAATTAAATGCACATATTCAAATGTTTTGAGAATCAGAGTGACACATACCATGATACCCAAACTCATTACCTCATGGAGCAAGACTCACTGCTGCTGAAGGACCAGGCTGATGGGATGGATGTCACTATTGTTGACAAGGTGGAGGCGTTGAAGAAGAAAGATGGGCCCTCCAGGGCCAGACTCAAGTCAATATGGCTCTCGATATTCCATGTCTAGGACCTGTGGGCCTCGAGACATAATCTCCTTAGTTATCCATAGGCTAGGGGATAACATCTGTCTCCAACTCAGGGACATGTGCTTACTGTAGAGTGCATGAGAACTTCAACATCTCTGGCATGACCTGTTACCTGCTTGATCTCAACAGAATCATTAGTAATCATTTGGGGTGGTGATATCACCCCTGGCTCATATACGGTGAAGTACATGAAAATAATCAAGCATATATACAAACGAAAATACAACTACTCTAGCATGAAATGCATATGGTATATACAATGGATGTAAATGCCCACCTACTTACCTCTACTTACCTGTTGGTTGAATGCTAGGTGTAGTCAAATAGCCAGTGAAGCCATCCTAGTAATGCCTCATAGTACCTGCCTCTGTGCTTGATCATAAACCAAAACAATGATAAGTTAAGCACAAAAATAACACGAGTTAGCAAATGTATGGCATCATCGAAAACCATAAAGTCTAGCTCATGGAGGCGAGAGGGAGGGACAAAATCATGCCAAGTCATACTCTCAGGGGAGTGTTCAATCCATCTCAGAAATGGATCGTGACAAGTCAAAGGTTCAATACACTGACTCAAAGAATCTGGAGGTTGGCTACCTTGGAAGTCTTCACAATCTGAGGTCTGGGAAGGAAATAGCAAGAACCTAGAGGATGAATGACACGTTCTTAAGGGAAGGTTGGAAAATTGAGATGACAGACTTCTTCTTGAGGTATTCAACCTACCCTTGAATTCTAGGGTTTGCCTCAGAGGAAACTTAATACAAAGGATATACTTCCCAACTACACCTTTAATGACACAACAAGATAAGATAGTCGAAAGGGGCTGGAAAACATTATCACAAGGATCCTTCTCTGGGCAAATGATGTCCTTACCTCTATCAAGATATGAGCACAACGGTGGTTGATAATCTTCTTTATGGAATAAATCCAAGTGCTAAGAGGAATAATCATTGAAATCTTCAAGGTATGACTGAAAATCACTAGGAGAATATAGCACCAGGTCACCCTTGGGTGTCCGAAAAAGGTTTGTAATCATACCATCCCCTTGTTGCCAATTGTCAAATTTAGTAATGTCATATGACAGTTGTAAAGGCAACTTTTGGAAATGATCTTCAATGTCATAGATGGGATCCCCATCATATCCAATTACATCCCATTTACGCTTCTTGACATGTATGAATTCATCAATGTTATTAACAAAGTCGTCATCTTCGTCATAGCATGAAGGGGTTAAAACATCCAACACTTCTTCACTTTCCACACCATAAGGTAAAGAATCATTAAAAATTTGGAAAGGGAAACAACTCACCTTGCTTACTTCTTCTTGTGCAGGAGCTTCAAGTATTTGGATAACTTCATCAAATGGAAGACTTGCTTCTACATCTTCAACAGTACAACAAGGAGGATCTACCTTGCCCAAAGATTCCATTTCTCCTTCACTTTCTGAATCATAGAATAAGGTATTATCAAAATTGGAAAAGGAAAGTGACTAACCTCATCCTCATCTTCTTGTGCCGGAAAAATGGAATTTTAGGTGGCTTCATTGGAAGGATGAGGACACATCAACACTTCATCATCGTGTTCGATATCCTCAGGTTCCATCTCCTCAACCACATCTTCATTATTCTTGGAAGAAAAATGAGTAATCCCTTGCTCTTCCTTGTGGGATTGAAAAACCTCATTAAGATTCTTCCCCTTAGCTTCTTGTTGGTCGATGGTTTGTTCCCCTTCTTTTTGGAAATCAACAGTAAAGGTCTCAAGGGAAACTAATCTCTCCAAACTAAGAGTGTTTGAGGTAAAGAGGTGTTTTACCTGGGACAAGGAGATATTTTCTTCGATTCTTATAGCCATGGTGTGAGCTTCATTGAGCGTTCTTGGGCCCTTTTTACCGAGGGGAAACTTTAGATGCACTAAGAGTGCATTGGTATATAGATGAATAATGTACTTGTCTTCAGGACGATGGCTTCCAGGAATTTGATATAGTATGTCTTCAAATCTATCCTGGAACTATCTGGCAGTTTCATTCTCAGTTCGTTTTATATGCTCGAGTCTTTTTAATAGTACTGGGATGTCTTCCAACTGAATGCCCCATCTTTTGAGAATGGTTTCTTCCAATTGTTCCATAGTTGTGATGCTAGCATCATGGAGGTTGTCATACCACTTCCTAGCATTGCCATGAAGAGTGGCAGAGAAGAGTTTCATTGCCTAATCTTCAACATCGTCATTGATAGGGTGGACTAGAAAGAAATCCTAGAAATAACTCATGTGATAGTCGACTCTCTCCCTATCACTACCAGTGAATCTAGGGAGCCAATTTTTGTACTTAGGGGGCATTTGCCTAGGGTATCTCGAGATTTTACTCATGTCCAAGGGTTTGAAGTTTCCCAGGACCCATTGAGAAGTCATGGTTGGCTTCGTCATTAGTGGAGTCGCCAGATAATTTTCTTGAAATTATCAAAGGGATGAGGGGATCACCCTCAGTGGAGTCACTATGTAAGCTTTGCAAAGTAAAGGCTTTTGAGGAAAGGCTTACCGAGAAGTGTCATCTTGAGGATAATTGACTCAGTGTTCCCTGGCAACGGTGCCAAAATGTTATCGCATAATTTGTACTTATTCCAAAGGATAAGGTTTAGGGAAGGCAAATTGGCGTAACATAAGGTTATCCTACCACTGTCACCTCAACGATATTCCTCTTTTTATTTAGGGTCGATAGCCCAGGGGAGACATCCCCGATGACCTGGGGTTTGAGAAGGCAAAATGTTAAATTTTCTATGAAAATATCCCCTCTCACAAGTCACACTAATCAGAAAGTCCTAGGGTTTTAACCTAATGAAGTATTAAGTGGTACCTACCCAGAACAAAGCAACAAGAAAATATATCTTTTGCAAGTACAACTTGTTGTTAGTACTTCATAAAACCATGGACTTTATCAATAAAAGCAATAGTTGATATATGGTGAAGCAAACATAAATTTATAGCAGCAATGTTTATAAGACAATAGCTTCACGATAAATGCCTTAAAATGGCTTCAAAATGACCAAGAATAATTACTCATCAATAGCAAAATACTAGCATTTGTCGGAAGCAAACAAGGCAGTGTATAAATCAACTTTACAATTGCTTTTAGGTGCTTTTAATGCTGCAATAGATGGCCGTGGCTTAATTTAGTAACACCAACAAATAGGTTAGTAGATTAGACTATTCTAAGGTTAGGAGTAGTTAGTAGAGAGCTCAAGGTAAAGGCTTTGATAGTAGTTTTTGTCAATCACTCAATAGCAAGACTTAAATCAATGTTTTTTAGGGTAAATGGAGTCTTTTTAGACAATGACAAATCTTGAAGGAACAAATGATAATAAGAGAGCTAGAGACAAGAGGGTCAATAATTGAAGTGTTGGGTAACCCAAGGCTTCAATTACCAAACCCTAGGGGGGAAATGACTACTAGGAAGTAGGTAACACTAGGCCCTAGTAGTTTTCCTCCATTAACTCAAAAGATGAAAATATGATGGCTTAGATGAAGCAAATGGTGCTAGGGTGTTGCAATGGCAAGGATCTAAGCAAAAAGGCTTCAAGAAAATCGATTTTCTAGCATAATCTAGTAGGTGAAGGTTATTAAGGCAAGAACAATAACATGTGCTTTAGCCTTCTAGGGTTTTAAACTAGCAATTTCACAATCTTAGTGTAAATGAAAGATAAATACAACCATAACCATTCAATGAAGAAGAATTGCAGAAAATTTACTTACATTCACCAAGAATTATCTAGCAAACAACCTAGTTGAACACCTCCACCAAGAAAATTGCCAAAATAGTCCAAAATAAGCCTCCTTCAAGAAGTGTGCACCAAATTTCAGCAAGTAACCCTAATTAGGGCGCAAATGTCAGACCTCACACTTGTGTGAGTCAAATATGATGAAAAAATACAAGGGAAATTCCCTTATTTATGCAGTTAAAATGACCAAAATTAGGTTTAAAAAGGCTGACATGATCATTTTACATGTAATATCCAATTTTGACATTAAATGACAAATTAAAACCCTAAATCAAGCAGAAAAGGTGACGTCAGGCCTTTTTGGTGAAACGTTGGCCTCCAGGAGAAAAATGTTAGGCCTCCCAGGGCCTCTGGATCAAGCCACACGTGCCACTTGGCACATAATTGCCTCCAAAGTGTCTATGAAACGCTAGGTGACATCAAGGGTCACAGAGGTGACGTCATGGGCCTTCCAAGGCCTACATCATAGTGGGAGGGAAAGACCCCCCTAGGTCCAGGCCTTCCAGGCTATCTCTGGTGGAACCTCCTCCTCTCTCTCTAGTGCAAACCTCTGATCTGTCTCTACCCATGGCTGGGGTCTCAACATCCATCTGGTGGGATTTTATCCCTATGGAGGTTCGAACTAATCATCTCCCCATGTGTACCTGTCCATCGGGTGTGGCCCTGCAGCCACAACAAGCACGCCCTCCATGGGCTCATAAGTCATAGGGATCATAACAATGTCAATCACATCTAATAATCAAGTTATTTAAACATGTGCACAAAACCCCTCTTTCCCAGACAAGTGCTCAAGGATGTTATGCTATTCTACAAGCCAGGTTTGGAGAGGATGTGAGGAGGCCCTATTGGGATAATTCCCATTGGACGTGGGGTGTTTCTAGGTGAAGACAAATCCATGCCATGTAAATGGATGAGGTGGGGTAGGGATGTTTGACCAATGGGTGCAGTGATGATAGGGGAATGCATGACTTACCTGTGGGTGCCTCTAAAGAGGGTGAGCTGCACCTTGTCATGGATGCAAATGTTTCCAAGCCCATTCAATGCCTTTTTTTTTTTTATATATTATTGCTTTTTCTTTCAAGAGACTAGTTAGGGGACACTACCTTGGCGTGGTGACCATTGGTGGCAATGTTACCCACAAGCATTTCACGAAGATGAGAAGGTTGGCTCGTGATGAGACCCCCTTTCTCTTGGTTATGCCACCAAGAGCCACTACCCTGGTGTGGTGACCTGCTGAATGGTAGTGTCATACTGCTACATTCCCATGGACCTAATAGGTTGGCTCGTGATGAGACCCCCTATCCTTCAACTAGGTCTTGATTTTATTATTTTATGGGTCCCTCTGTTTCTTGCTGAGAAGACTTTTATTTCTTTCTCGGGAATCCCTGGGCGAAGCATCTGAAGGTTTTGTTCTTTTGGATTTTATCTTTTGCCAGCTACTTTTACCCTCTGGGCCTTTAGCCCCTTCTTCCCACAAGGTAAGGTACAACCCTTTGCTATCTTGGCAAACCCAATGCCTGAACTAGTGTAGGGGATGGATGAGAGGGAAAAAAGATGAAAAGTGATAAGTATGGTGGGAATGGACAATGACCTTTCATGAACCCACCTAGTGGAAACTCAAACCCTATGGGAACCAACTTGCTAGGGCATCCTATCGTTCGCCCTAGGTGTGGACAAGTGGGAAGGCAGAAGATCCAAGCACACGTTAGAAGTAAAAATAATTAAATGCACATATTCAAATGTTTTGAGAATCAGAGTGACACATACCATGATACCCAGACTCATTACCTCATGGAGCAAGTCCCACTGTTGTTGAAGGACGAGGCCGATGGAATGGATGTCGTTGCTGCTGACAAGGTGGAGGCGCTGAAAAAGAAAGATGGGCCCTCTAGGGCCAGGCTCAAGTCAATATGGCTCTTGGTATTCCATGTCTAGGACCTATGGGCCTCAAGACATAATCTCCTTAGTTATCCATAGGCTAGGGGATAACATGTATCACTTGTTATTTGGTTTGTATTCAGAGACACCCACTCCCTCAACAACATATCACAAGTAAGTCTTTTTGAATTCAGAGACACCCATTTGCGCTTCTTCTCCACGTCCCATTTAAGGATTTTTTTATGTATAGTAACAAACCAAGATGAAGAACTTGATATCAGTATGTGAGCATATGATTTTTTTGTGTGTTGAAGGGTAGGGGAGTGGTAGTGGCATCACGTGTTATTTGGTCTGTCTTTAGAGAGACCAACTCCCTCAACAATAAATCACTAATAAGTTTGTTTGAAGTTAGAGATACCCATTTGCACTTCCTTTCCACGTGTCCCATCTCCCATTCAACAAATAGTCAACTTCTTTGTTCAAATTGAGTGCTTCCACATGGTTACATGGACATTGACAGAAAAATATCTGGACGTCCATTTTTTGGAGTGGGAATGACGACCACCTATAAATTGGAGTTGCGCTCACTCTAAAATTATTTTATTTTTTTGCAATATTCGTTACATTTTGGTTTGTAGGTGTGAAAATGGGATGGATGAAGGGATTTTTGTAAATACATCTGTAGTAGTATATGTCCCCTGGAATATGACTAGTTTGGGGTTTGATGGATTATGTCTTTTTTTACAAATGCATTGGCAATTGACGAGTTCTAAAATTAGTAATGTTATTGTTGATTTTTTCTTTCTATTTTTAAAATTTGGATGGGTGATTTTTCTTATTATTTATTTATAATAAATATATTCCTTATTTATAATAAAGGTCTTAGATTTGAAAGTTATTGAAAGGGACACAAAGTTTCTAGGAGTATGCTTTCTAATTCTCCAAGGTATCCCTTGGTAGAACAATATTGTGTTTGCACCTCCAAAACCTGAAAGCACTATACATGTGAAACTTGAAGAAGACATCCAATGGACGAAATAATGTTGTTGATAAAGGGGAGTGTTACCGCTCAAATTCTTGCATAGGAGGTGTTATCACATAATTTGGCACTTGTGCAAAGCCTTCACAAGATGCTAAACTTGTGTAACATTGGAAGTAAATGCCATTGTCACCTAGGAAAGTACTTCCCTCATTTGAGTGAAGGATGGGTCCAACACAAGGGAGACTTCCCTGATGATCTCAAGGGATCCTATAGCAAGATTAGCCAAGCCCATGGCCCGATATTTTGGTCACCTCAAAAGAATAGGCTAGGTCTAGGGAAATGTGAAAGGTTAAGAAGAGTTTGGATGAGGTAATTGATTGACGTGTAAGGAAGGCTTACCAATGCATATAATGACAATTACCAAGTCTAACAAATAAATAATCACCCTTAGAACACTATTTGTCAAGTAAGAAGGCTATTGTAGCAAAATTGTAGTAGTAAATATACCTGTTATCGCACGGTTTGTAGGAAAGGTCCAAAGGGCTTGAGTCAGGGCTTAGAAACGGCGTAACAGGAGCTTCCCCACCCACTGTCACCTCGATGGGGGGCTCTTTCTATTTAGGAGGGCAAGTCCAAGGGAGACGTCCCTAAGGTAATCTGGGTTAAAGAAAGGCTAAAGGGTAAAGGCCAAGTCAAGGAAACCCCTTTCACAGATTGCTGCCCAAGAAGAGATAGTCAAAAAGATAAGACCACTGATGATGCACCTTTTTGCGAGACAAAACAAAGAGAACTAGAACGTGCTTGCAGTGGGTTAGTACTTCATAAGCATTCGAGACTATCTTTTAATAAATATATGAGCAATGGATTAATGCTATTATTGACGAAGTCAATGATGGCTAAACAAAGCAAA
>ML783744.1:661634-674972 GCA_009831015.1 Picea engelmannii
CTTGCTAAGCTACCCAGTCAATTACCCCAACAGTGGTCAAGTAGATTAGTGTAAAATCCAAGCAGTTATCTGAAATGAAAGAGATCTAATGCATACATAAGAGGGTTATAATGATCAAATATGACACATACCATGATACCTCAAACCAATTACCTCATGGAGCAAGAGCCCTCCCTGATGCAAGACCAGGCCGGTAGTGATGGAGGCTGGTACGGATGACAGGACAAAGCTGGCTGAGAAGAAGAAGATGGGTCCTCCAGGACCATGCTTAGGTCGCTCCTGCTCTCGGTACTCCATGTCTAGGACCATGTGGGCCTCGAGACATGATCTCCTAGTTATCCCTAGGTATCGGGGATAACAATACCAACCAAGAATGTTTTATAAGAGTAGCAAGAAATCAACCTTCAAAATATTCAAATAAAAGCTTAAAATATAAACCTTAACAAATGGAATGAGATCCAAGTGTTCAACAATGATTTTATCCTTCTTAAACCACAATATTAAGTATTCAATAATCCAATTAAGTGCTTATAATTGTAGCAAACATTTATAACAACAATAAGTTCACTTAGTTTGCCAAGCATTGAGTTAGGGTTATTGTGAGAATGAGGTTAGATACCTAGTTATAAAGTTGCTTTGAGAGAGAGAGAGAGAGAGAGAGTTTAGCTAAGTTAGGGTTTAAATCATCACTTGCAATCATGAAGACTAGTGTCGTTTTCTTCTTAGGCAAATGGAGTCAATGAAATCACCATAAAGGAGGCTAAACAAGAGAAGTGAAGGTTTGAAGGGCTAGGATTATCCCCTCATAAGCCTAGGTCAAATCTCAAAGGAAGGGCACCTAAAGTTTATCCTCTTATAAACCCTAGATGTCATCCCACCCCTTTTCTAATATCTAGCAAGGACAATGGATAGAACTAGGCCAAACCCTAAAGTTTATCTTCTCATAAACCCTAGGTTTTGACCTCAAAGATAAGGTTAGAGGGATGTCCTCTCACAATCCCTAATCTTATTCTTGTATGCTTCAATAAATCAAGGTAGATGCAACCATGGAAGGGGATAACCACTCTTAATCCTTCCTTAGCGTTTCACAATTATTCAAGGAAAACAATGATGACATGCAATTGTTACCTCTTTGATAGAGATTTCACCAAATATACCAAGAAATAATACTTTAACATGAAAAAAAAGCACTTACTAGACTAGTGGTTATCATGAGGAAACCCTAGTTTGCATGAAGAATCCACCAAAAACAAGACAAAGCATCCATCCAAGTCACTCAAAAGGTGCGCAAAAGAGCTCCATAGTGAAAAAGAAGAGATAGTCGAGAAGTAGAAGTGATGAATCACAAGTGTGAGTTATGATTTGATACAATGGAGCACTAAGCTCTTTATATGAGGAAACCCTAGCACATATGTCCACAATAAGCCCTACAACAATAATACATCCATGATACAAGTAGGGTGGACTTTTCAAATAACCTCAAACAATATATAAACATTCTAACACATGAACATAAGCCCTCCTAGGTCACACGTGTGGGTGATGTCATGCTCCAAGAGGGTGTAAGAGGCCTCCAAAGGCCATGTGTCATCATCAAGCATGGTGTAAGTGGCACCTCCTCATCAAAGTTCACATCTCATCATCAAGGATCACATCTCATCATCAAAGTGGTGCCCCAATGGAAAACAAAACCCCAACCATCATGAAGGCACGATAGGCTCAACGTCAAAGGTGGAATGAGTGTGCATCACCTCTCTGAATGGTGCCCAAGCATGTCCAAGTGCAATGTCGTCCATCTGATGTTCGATAAGCTCCGGGTTGCACTCTCTAAGATGTGGGCTTCCTGCCTATCTATGTGCTAGCATGACCATATTTCTAAAATGAAAGCTCATTTGTCCATTGTTCAAGGTCCAAGAGGTGTGAGAGGATGTAAATGAATGGGTCAAGTCATCAAGTGGCCCAATTCTCTGCATCACATGCCATGCCTTGTATAAAATGCACAACGTTCTGGGTGAAAGCATGGGACATCCTCCAAAGGACCATGTCAAGTGCACCAAAATCAATCAAAACCATAGAATCACGTAAGTCCAACAATCACAAGGTTCAAGGGTCCTTAGAAGCATACAAAGTAGGCTATCATTTAATATAGAAGCCAATAAGCAATTCACTTTAGGTATCCCCTTCAAACTTCACATTAACTCAAGACTTTATGCAATTTGACAAGCTTAGGTATGGGAGGACCATCAAAAAACCCTATTAGGTGTGTCAGTGCCCAGGTACATGATATTTCCCAAGAAACTTATCTAAGTGTAAGTATGGTGGATGAAAACGTGTTGGGATGACTTCATGGTGATGGTGTCATTAACATGCAAGGCAACATATTTGGTCCATCTTCATGAGCGCTTTCATAAAGGGAGTGCTTGCTGCATGATGTACCCTTTCCTCGGTACTTTTTGCATTCCAAACTCCTTATCTCGCCTTTTGCTATTCTTTTATTGCATTACATGTCTCCTTTTCAGGTTTCAAGCTCTTATTCTTTCTTTCATCAATTTTTTTACCAGGATAAAGTCCTTATGATTATGCATTCAGTGTATTAGGACTAGGTGCGATTACCATTAGAGGGGGTAGAGCTCAGGCTGACCTTAGGCTTTTGAGTTGGCCATTCATTGTCCCGTTTAATATTTCTTCTTTCTTTCATATCATTTTTTCTTTATTATTTTTATAGCAGCTACATCAACCTCAGCATTCTATCCCTTCTTCTCATGGAATAATGAACCATAGACCTTTTTGGCATACATATAACAACCATACCGAAGTTTATTACACTGCGGAAGGCCCTAGGATGGAAGATGTTAAGAATGGGGGGAACAATACGTTACCCTCATCAAATCCCCCCAGTAGTACCCCTGTTCCCCAAGAGTGACAACACGGGACTAGGACACTAATGATGGCCACCAAGGTGAACACGGAAAAAAAAAAACTTTCTGAGTTTATGATCCATTATCCAACTTCAACCCATGATCCTCACTCATGTGCCAAATGCATTAACTATGACACTTTATATAAAACAATGACTATTGTACCTCATAATGTGCTCAGTCACCCTCTTCCAATGAACCATGTTGATCGGGTGTGATGAGCTGTACTGATGAGGAGTGAGGCATTTGAAGGGCTGATGGGTTGCTTCCTATGAGAACACTGATCATCATCATCGTCGAGATCACTGTCTTCATTGTGGGCCATGAGACATGATCTCCTCTAGTTACCCCTAGGTGAGAGGGGTAACAGAAGGAAAAGTCATAACCTCAATGAGAAAGCCTAGAGGCAGCTCTTAGGCAAGCCACCCACTATCACCTCGGTGATCTTGCGCCATAGTCCAGACTATGGAAACAAGGTATCCTAGTCTAGGGGTGAATCCCTATAGTCAATCTAAGTAGATTCATTGTATAGATAACAAGATTTGTTCATCACCATGTTGACATATATCTTTCAAGAACACTCAAGGGTAGCATTAAAATCAGTGATCCAACTTATAATGAGGAGATTGTCATGGAAATTATAAAATATTTAGATATCAAGTTGAAAGTCCACCCATCAACACATGAGGATCACAAATTATAAAATCAGTGATCCAACTTGTACTGAGGAGATTGTCATGGAAATTATAAAATATTTAGATATCAAGTTGAAAGTCCACCCATCAACACCATGAGGATCACAATAGTGCTTAGATCTGAAGTATACATTTCATTAAACAACATTATACTTTCCCATAAATTATATATTGAATCTGCTATAAATGATTAAGTGTGCTCCAATTATTAAATGTTTCTAATGTTATGTCACACCAATAAGATGCCGAACCATGAAATTTTAAGCGACTGCTGTAAATTCCATATAAGAATAGGCATATGAAACCATTTGAACCCATAAATGTTACCACCATAAAATTCCCATGCAAGTTTACAATTTGTTAAGCGACTGCTGTAAATTCCATACAAGAATAGGCATATGAAACCATTTGAACCCATAAATGTTACCACCATAAAATTCCCATGCAAGTTCACAATTTGTTGATTACTTAGAGATATTCCATGCTTAGCATCATAACATAACAAATGAGGTGAAATATGAAATCTGTGTCTTAGATGCATGCATGAGTGGATTTACAAGATTTGTATGCTAGCTTGCCCAAGGTCATTATGTGATGGAATTTCCAGGTTGCAAAATTACTACACACCATAAGTTTCAAATAGATCCATATTGCAAGTAGCTATTCATTAGGTTATTTAGTGCGTCCATGAAATCATTGTCAAATTTGGAAGTCAATTTAGCGCTTAACACCATGTAAAGAATGACATTTGGATGCATTAACCTATTTATTCAAATCTGTTTGTGAAACAAAGATTATACCAGAAATTATGCTTCATGGACATGAGCTTAGATCAAGTTTAAGTCAAATATTTAAGCATTGTAAATTTAGTATTCATGCACAGATTAGACTTCTTTGCTGTCCCAGAAAAAACAGACTTTAAGCAAGTGAGGAGCAAGTCATTAGAATATGTAGAATTTTAATACCACGAATTGTTTAGATAGAAATCAAGTGGAAGTTTTCATGTGAGCATGTCAAATATCCTTAGAACAGTGAGAATTCCAGCAAGCATATCTTCTTTAGAAGTGAGTAGTCAAGCTTTTCTAGCAAGTCGCTATAGTTACTAGTGCATCAATTCATTATTTTAAAGCACCAATAAAACAAATCGCTTTTAGAAAATTGATGTTCGAACACCTTAACCTAGCACTTAAACATTCAGAAATTTGTAAAACCAACATGCAATGTTAATATTTAGGTGAACCGTTTAGTCATTGAGCAGGTCGTTGAATGATCTAATGCATCTATTTGGCGAGGATGATGAATTGGAATAAAAATGAGTGCAATGTTGCCCAAAAAATGATGCAAAGCGCATTAAACCATTACTTGTTCTCAAAAATTGACAAATCAGAGTGCAGCGTTAGCATCCAGGTAAATCATTGCACAATTTGAACAAAACGTTGAAGGAATTCCAACATTGATCTCTTCTTTGGGTGATTTAGAGCATGCATATGGTATGATACTCCAGAAACAAACACGATTCAATATTGAAACCCTCAAGAGACACTGCCCACATTAGTGTATCAAGTAGATTAAGACATAATGAAATATCAACCATTAGGGCATCCTGTAAATCTACTTAACCATTTATTGAATATATCTACAAAAAAAATTGAAATTTAAACCATTGGATCTACAAGTTATGTCAATGACTAAGTGATTTAACATGAAAAAGCAAAGCCATTTGCATAATTGTCCAGGTCTATGCTAAATTTGAAGGAAAGTTAGCCACAAGACTTAAAATAGCAATCTAGATCTAAATAATATGCATAATAAAACCCTAGATAGTAAGAAAACAAAAACAAAAATGAAAATGAAGATTTTAAAAGAATTTTGGCTGAGGAAGTTTAAGAATAGACCAACGCCTATCTTACTTGGGCTATCGGTCACTTGATCTAGCTCAAGTGTTGTTCATGCATCTTATCAATTGTAGTGGCATGCACCATTAAAGGATTTCCCTGTGAGTAGCAAATGAGATACTTGAATTCCTCAAGTATTATTGGGAGGTTGGTCCTATGAGAATCCAATATAACTACTACAAGGTGAACTCTAAACCTAGTCTAGTGCAAGAACGTAGAACCCTAGGATATCCACACTCAAAGCAAAATAAGTCTAAGCCTAAATGATCACAATGAACAAGATAAGTAGAATTATACCTTAGTTGCTTTCTCAATGTGGCATGGTGTCTTTCTATGACCTTGTAGTAGTTTTTTCCTCTAGCATACTTGCAAATAACAAAATGAATTCCACTATACCCTTGAACAAACACTAAAGAATAGACAAAATTATATAATATCTTTGGCAAGGCAAGACTAGCTTCTTCCCATTATTCTCCAACAAATTACAATGAAGAAGAGACTTCCTTATATAAATGAGGTGTCTAATGAAACCATGAGTGAATACCATGTGCTAAATACAAAATCATGTGCTAATACAACATGCTCAGGTAAAACCATGGGCAAATACAAGAGGTTCCCTCAAAACCATGGTCTAAAACCATAATGAGCAAATAAAGTAATATATCATGAAATAACCACCTCAACGAACTCCAACATGTGAGTGGACTAGTCAAAGAGAAGATGTGCACTCCAAAAAATGCTCTAACAACCCACACATGTAGAATCAAGTGGGATGTTGAGTGGTCAAAATTCAATGATATTTTTCTCATGGCAGATTTAGAAATGCCATAACTATGTCAATTGTTTGTCGATTTTCTATTATGATCACATTTTGGAAATCTCGTAGTCATTATGCATCTAATGGTATTGATTGGTGGAATTCTGAGCACTATGTCAAAAGATAACTACCCCTGAAGCTAAACTCCCTAAAAATATGTTCTCTAGCCACCTCAATACCTTCAAGAAATGGTCCAAATGGGCAAATGCGCCCTCAAGGAATGGCCCATGTGCCACATGATGATGATGTGGAGTCCCTGTCATCATCCAATGCACTATCATGGATCCCAAGGTAGTATCATAGATCCCAATACAATATCACTGATCTCAGAGCAATTATATGAATATTTAAGCATGATACACAGATCCTACAATGTAGATGACACCCCCGATGCATGTACATGGATCCCAATGCAAGGAACCCACTTATAGTGGCAGTTTTAACCCCTTTAAAAGTAAAAGTCATTAGGTGATGCACACTAAGTGCTTTCTTCTAGCAACATTATAACATTAGATTAATCTTAGAATTTGCCTAAGTTTTACCATGGGAGGTCAAACTTAATCCTTATTACATGTGACAAATCCTAAGACAAGAGGTATTTCCTAGATCACAAAGTTAGAGGTAGGTGATGTGATGGATAACTTATAGAAAGGGAAAGTGAAACTTCATGTATTGACCCTGAAAGTCATGTATGATGATGTAAACGTCTTTGTTTTGTCTAATTGGCTTTCAAGAGCTAGGAATCTTCATTAATTCCATGTGTATGTCTTTAAGAGGGAGAGTTTAGCTTAGAATTACCACATTGACACTTTAATTTACTACCCTTTTACCCTTTTTCTTGATTTCTAAGTCCTTTCTTTAGATATGCATTATTGAGCATATGACTGAAGGGTGAGGGACTTTTAGTGAGGTGACATTTCTCTAGAATTATTGTTTTCTTATTTTTTTATTTTCTCCTCACCTCTAACCCTTTTTTTGGGATTTATTTGACATAGGATTCTATATAATGGAGTCTTCATTTGCTTTGTTGGACTAGTTGTTGAATGACATTTGACAAGTCAAGCATGAGCAAGAATAAATTTATACCAATGGAATGAAAGTGAAAGGGGAAGACGTTAAGTGTTCAATATGGATAGGGATATGAAGTACACTACCTTAACCAAATCCCTAGTAGTACAACTTGATCTAAGGCAAAACGACATTTGGCTCCTACTTGGGGACATGCACTCTTAGAGTAAGAGTGTATGAGAACTCCAGAATCTCACTCAAGCCTATGATCTACACACATTTAAACTTATTCAAAACATTGACAAAAAAAGAACAAAATGATTCTACCACCTTGGTAAACCACTACTTTGCATGAAATAATTTTTTTTCTAAGTCTAATGAAAACATGTATAAAAAGCATGTAACTATCCTTAAAAGAGAAATTTACTCTAAGGAAATCAAATGGAAGTAAAGCAATAAAATGAAATCAATTGAACAAAAAGAAATACAAAATCATCTTAAACTATTGTTCAAATGAACTTATTCTTTCCTAATCCTATTGGCTAACTAAGGACTAAGGCTGCTAGGTGAAGTCATAGATCTAGTGCAAACATTTGATGAGATAATCATCATCATGAGACTTTCCCTTGTGTTTGGTTATGAACCAAAATAGACACACATTAATTATCATATGGCCACAAGGTGGAATCTCAGTCATTCCTAAGTTTAGAATCAAAGTATGATCATAATCATGGAGCACAAGGCCAACATTTTGTCAAGGTTGGTTATCACTTCCACCAACTTCATCCATCCAAAGGTTAATAAGGTAGATGCAATCATTCTTTTTAGTATAGGATTATGTCAAATCAAACAATAATACCAACTTAACGAGAACTTTTCCGAGTTCTCGTTTTTTCAAGGGTCATATTTTTACCACATTTTGAAAAATGGTGCTACCGATAGCACCCCTTTTCATTTTGAGGTAGTTTTTTGATATTTTAAATCTTCTTATCTATAACGGATCCACATTTTGTTTCTAAAATGTTTGTTTTTTGAACTATTTTTAAATTTTCCTAAATCATTTTTTTTGTTTTTTAAATGCTTGTTTTCCAACTATTTTCAATTTTTTCTAATTTATTTTATTTTATTTTTTACCAGTGTTCTTTTTCATGATTTTTAATGACACTAAAAATGTTATAAAAATATTACATATGATTTACGTTTTTGAAATTAAGATTTTTCATACAATTATGTCTCATTATTTAATTCACGGTGCCATAGTTTTTAAATATAGTGTAAAATTGTATTTTTAACATACTCTATTTTTTCTTCACTACATTAATTGTAGCTAAATAACACTATTTTTAAATATTTAGCAAAAAATATACATTTCAAAGAAATTTATAACAAAAAACATGTACATTTTGGAAGCTTTCCACTATAAATAACATGTCAAATAAAGCATTTTTATGGACAAAATTGAACCAAAAAATGGAAAAAATTAATAAAAGTTAACATTTTTTATGATATTTTTATAGATTTACAGTAAAAACTTGACAATATTTAATGTCAATTTTCTCTACCATATTAAATCACATAAAAAGAAAAGTAAAAAGAAAATAATAAAACATATTCATCATAAAACAACAATAGATGCATATTTATTCTTATTTTAAAATTTGAATGTCAAAACATTACAATTATAACTCATAAAAAATTTGCAAAATTCAACATTGTCTTCAAGGACATCCTAAAACTAATTGACAATGTCATATATCCCAAATTCATCATTCTCAACAGACACATCATCATTTTCTTGGACATCATTTTGTGCTTCCATTGGCTCATTTGGCTCAGGTTGCTCTTCCATTCAGTTATTGATATCCACAAGTTCTCCAAAGTGATCTTTTCCAAGTAGACCTCTTAATGGTACTTGAGGTTCCTGTGATATTTTTGCCACCTTTGAGTCATTAAAATCTCCTTTCCTCAAGCCAATTTCTTGCATTTCATCTGGAAGAGCTCAAATAAAATTAATTCTTTGTTGAATAAAACCACATTGCACTGCATCACTTTCAATGGCTATGCAATTCCTTCCTTTTTGTAAGAAACATGTTAATGTTGTACCTAATCACCAAATACGAAATAAATAATTAAAGTAAATAATGTAAAACAATAGAAATTAAAAATAATAACGAGTGAAGTATGATTTCATAAATGTTATATCATAAATCTTACATGAACCCGAGAACAAATCCAAAACCCAATCTCCTTCATTTGAAAATGTATCTATAAGATAATTAATTAGTTCTTGTTGCTTTTGATCAATGTTAACGATCTCTCATTTGAAATCCTTTTCCTCATATGTTAGCTTTCTAGCCACAATATTGTAAACCAATAAACTACTAGGCTTCTTTCCATCTTTTACATTGTAAAGAAAAAAATCATAAGTATCATCTTTTGTCTAGCTTGCAAGATGTATACTTTCAATATCACGTGTAAATGGTTCACTATTGGAGCTATGAATATTAGGTTTTTTCTTGTAACATAAATAAGTACAAATTCAATTAACTTGTAAATTAATAAAATAGATTTCTAATCTTAATCGGTAAACATACAATTTCAATATCGTATCAATAAAATTTCATCCTTGTCTTTTCTTTTCCCTTGAAACTTGATTGTATTAATCCTTGTTGTGTGTCTGAACAAAAAACCATAAATCTCCAAAATGGTGATGGTGTGACTTCCAGAAATCCCATAACCACTTTATTGAAAGCTTGGTAAGTATAAAGCTCAGTATCATATTCAATGTTCTGGATATTATAACCATGAGGGATATCTGCAATAACTAGGGAGTATTCATTTCTAGGAACAAGATTTGCAATTTTTTCACAATCCCCTAATATCACTTTATATTAAACAATGTCAAGCCCATTCCAAATGTAGTGATCAAGGGTGTCATCAAGCTCAACATTTTGAAGACATCACCTTCTTTCCCTTTCAAACTTAGCTTTTTGAATATAACTTTTGAAGGTTCCAGGTACTCCAACTATATTCTTCTTTGACATCTTTAATGAAACAAACAAACATATAATTATATATCTATAACTAATAAAATCGAAATAAATTAAACTACAAATGAATAAAGTGAATGTAATAAATCAACATACCCTTTTGAATGCAACAAAAAATTGACTCAATGTCGTTGAAGATCTTACATTTGGATAGTTGAGTCTAACATCCTTCTAACTCTGCTCATTCAACATCTTAACCATTTCCTCTTGTATTCTCATATAAACCTTGTGACTAAATAAAAAAAAAAGTTAATGCTATAATAATTGTTGATTAAGGTTGGTTGTCATTGATGTCAACCCTTGAAGAAAGCCCCGTAGCACAAAGGTTTGGGTAATGGACCCAATATTGTTTGATGTAAATATGACTCATTATTTTTTTGTCATGGTTCATAAGAAGTAAATATGGATGAACTCCAAAGTGGTCCCCTTATGGTGAAATCCCTCATGAGAAGACGTTTTGTGGAGTAAGAGAACCCATGCTTAATTGTGGAATAATGAGATGAAGGAAAGAGAGTTTGTCAGGGAAAATATCCTAGATGGATAGTTCTTGTCATGTCATTTCCGGTGGTATGTGGAACGTCACATAATTCCTCACGGTTAGAGAGTTATGGCCATGAGAAGTTGGAGACCTCAGGTTTGGGTAATGGACCCAACTTTGTTTGATGGGTAACGGTATGAGTTATGATATATTTTCAGATAATACTATTCTATATGGATAGTAAATGTCATGCCATTTCTGGTGGTATGTAGAACGTCACATAACTCCTCACGGTTTGAGAGTTATGGCCTTACGAAGTTAGAGGACCCTCATATGTCATCTAGAAGCCCCAAAAGGTCAAAGTAGTCAAAGTGGTTTAAGATATTTTAAAAGGTAAATAATAAAGTGAAGTGATGAGTGTATTATAATTCAAAGTGAATACAAAATAAATTATTTCAATAATAAATTTAATGGAGAAATTATAAGTGGACCCAGCCCTAAAATAAAGAAAGTGGGCCAAGTGACCTAAAAGATGTTTTTAAGGAAGCTACTTGGAGAGTATAAATAAGAGGCAAGGCTCTCTCATTTGAATCACACTTGAGCATATTGAATATCTATATGTGTCCGAGGTAACCAAAGATATCTAAATCGGAATTCTGAGTGAAGGTGAAGAAAATAAGACCGAAATGCAAGGAAGGATAAATTCTTTTGATGGTGCTTTCTAAGGTATGTTATTTACAGGTCATCTCACCATTTTCACTATAACTTTTTTTCTATAATGATTCCGACCGTGAAATTTCTACGCAAGTGAGAAAACATATCCAAGTATCTTTGGTAAAAAATTCATCTTGTGGGTCGTTGTATTTTGTGAGTTACACTCTGTGGAAAATAGGGTTTGTGGCCAGTCCTGAAACTAGTCAAAATCAGGTGTTTCGGGTAAAAATGTCATAACTTATTCACAAAAGATCCAAATTAAGTGATACCAAATTTGTTGGTTAGGGTACAGTCTATAATATGCTGTGTAATAGTTTCAGATCAATTCATCAAACATTTTGTGCGGGGAACGCTCTACATGGTTGCTCTCTAGAATAAGTCAGAATTCAGCAAGGTATGTCATTTTTTCTATAACTCTTTTTCTGAGAGGTTCCAAGTAGTGACACTTGGAGGAATTGCATAAAACACACTGAAGAACATTGTGTATCAATTTCATATCTGTATACATTACAGGTTCAAAGTTATGATTACTTCAAGTTAGGGTTGTTGACTAATCCAAAACTAGGCATGTGAGACTAAAGAAAAGTTTGATAAAAATGCTAGTCTCTTGTTTTTAAAATTAAGGAAGGTTTGCATGAATATGATCATATACACGAGGTCTATTACAGATCTACAAATCAGATTTGGATGATGAAATTGATGAGAGCTTTTGGTTGTGGTACATGTTGAGTACATGGTTGAGACAAGTAGTTGATGAGTTGGCGCACATACATGCGGTGTATAGTTTATGATGTTGGTACATATTGATGAGTCATAGTTGATGAGTAGTTGACACATGATTGGTACATACTTGTACATGGTTGGATGCACTTGTTTATGGTATAGGTTGATTACAGGTTGGTGCATGGTTGATGCACTTGTTTATGGTACAAGTTGATTACAGGTTGAGGTACAGGTTGATGCATGGTTCAGATTTATTGGTACAGGTTTACAATGGTATATCTCACAGTGATAGTGTGACAGTGGTTCCATCATTCTACTTCTACTTCAGGGTGGTAGGATGGGGCAAGGACAGGTGGTTGTAGCCATCTTCCAGTTGTAGCCAGAGAACATTGGGGGTTGTAGCCTCCTTCTGGTTGTAGCCAGATAATTCGGGAGTTGGAGCTTCCCTCAGGTTGTAGCTTGAGAAAATAGGGGGTTGGAGCCTCCTTCCAATTGCAGCTGGAAAACAAAGGAAGTTGGTGCTTCCAATGAATGTAATTCTTCAAAACATATAAGAAAAAACATTCCGTGGTTTTCTCCCTATTTGGGTTTTCACATAAAACATTGGTGTACTATGTATGTGTGTGTTTGTTTATTTCTTACTGCTCATTATTGGATAATAATTCTACATTGATATAATATTTGAATAAAAAGGATTATAATTATGTTATTACTGATTCACCTCCCCTCTCAGTAATCCAACAATTGGTATCAGAGCAAGTTCCTTCAAAAATCAGTTTAACCACTGAAAGGTAGATCATGGAGAGTACCAACTCGTATAAAAATGGAATACCACAGTTTGATGGACAGAAGTATGCTTTTTGGAGCATAAGGATGAATACATATATACAGACACAGGGATTTCAAGTTTGACAATCAATTGTAGATGGATACACAGCACCAACAGTTCCACCAACAAATGACAAAGCAGTGAAACTCAGTGAGAATAATTCCAAAGCCATAAATGCACTTTTGAATGGTCTCAGTGATACGGTATTCAC